>JAVSBS010007188.1:0-13399 GCA_033124195.1 Coracias cyanogaster | reverse complement strand
CCTCACCTGCAATGGTGCCAGGGATGGGGCAGCCACCACCTCTCTGGGCAACCTGGGCCAGGCTCTCACCACCCTCATCATCAAAAATCTCTTCCTTCTGTTTAGACTAAATCTCCCTCTTTTAATTTAAAACCATCACCCCTTGTCCTGTCACAACAGGCTCTACTAGAGCATACTCTGCATACTTCATTGTTCTTTCAGTCTCATCAGAGTTCCTGGATGACCCAACACACTATTTTATCTAGACAAGTAACACCAAGATGACTCACTTCAAACTGGGTCTGAAGAACATCTGATCACTGCATCTCCTTGTCCTGGATTGCTGCAGACATAGAGTGGTAGGACCTTTCACTAGTAAAGGAAGGTGGAAATTGAGGATGTCAGTTTATATCAGGTCCAGACTGGGATTTTGGTTGGAAAATCCACGATAGTGCGGTGAAGGTGGGTGTGCTCACAGTGCAGTTCATAGCACCCCTTACATCTTTTTTGTGATGAGAAACAGACTCTGGTGAACATGTATGTCAAGACTGCAAACACCCTGCAGGTCCTCTAGAAACTCCTGCTGATGCTTCTCACTTTTATCTCTATCCACCTCCCCTGAGGGCCCACAGAGCCTTGGATTCCTCATCAGTGTCCCCCTTCTCTGGCTAAGCTTCTGTCCATGGGAGAACCATGTGCATGTGGCTACTACCCACCACCATAGTTGGATCCAGCCGCTGGACCCTGACCCTGTTGCCTCTCCAGACAAGACTACACTAGGAAGCCACCACCAGCTACTTGGATGCTGTCAGGGAGCTGTGGGCATTTCCAGAGGAGTTGCATCAGGTTCTCTTCTGCCTTTCTTCTTTCCAGGTTTTGCATATTTCTGATCCCTTGACATGTCCCTTGCTTTCATTTTTGCCATCTTTGTAATTTGATTTTTCTGTTGATCTGTTACCCAATTTTCCCAATTTTCTGTTTAGATTTTCAAATTTGGCTGATGCCCAGCAGTGACACTGTGCACAAGCAGATTCCTTGCAAAAAGTACAAGAACACAACGTGCACGTAGAGACCCTTCTCCTGAAAAATTTCCCTGACGCCAAGAATTTGCAGCTTAGGGACTTCCCCAGCCCAAGGTGGTGTTGATGTTTTTAGTATCAGTGGGGTTTTTTCTTCCATAAATCTACTTGGTTCTTCTATAAGCTGCACGCAAACGTTTGGCTTCTATGACATGGTGTAGCCTGCGGCCCCATAGCTCCTGGTGACAATATTTTGGTTGTGTGAACAATGGCAGCCAGTGTTTTGGGTTTTTTTTCTGTGTCACCAACTAGCATAACTTGATCCCCCAATAATTGCAAGTTCTTGTCCATCCTCTATCAGCCACTTGGTTTGGAAGACCTCTACTGTAAACCCATCAGTTGCCTCTTTTCCAAACTGAAGGATCCCGGCCAACTCAGTAGCTCTTTCTACAGATGCCCTTCTCTGTCCTTAATTCCCAAACCTTTCCTAGTTCTATTGCACCCCCATTTGAGGTGGGAGCAGGGGCTGACCTGTGCCTGGATCTCAGCTTAAAGCACCATTAAATCATAGGATCAGTAAGGTTGGAAAAGACCTCTAAGATCATCAGCTTCTATCATCAACCCAACACTACCACAACCACTAAACCATGTCCCAGAGTGCCATGTCTACATGTCTTGTGAACCCCTCCAGGGATGGTGACTGCATCACTTCCCTGGGCAGTCTATTCCAGTGCTTGACCACTCTTTCAGTAAAGAATTTTTTCCTGATATCCAATCTAAACCTCCCCTGATGCAACTTAAGGCCATTTCCTCTCATCTTATCATTAGTTACTTGGGAGAAGAGACCAACACCCACCTCTCTACAACCTCCTTTCAGGTAGTTGTAGAGAGCAATAACATCTCCCCTCAGCCTTCTCTTTTCCAGACTAAACAGTCCCAGTTCACTCAGTCACTCCTCATAAGACATGTTCTCCAGACCCCAAATCAGACTGCCCATAGACAACAGCTCCTGTTCCTTGCTGTTCCTGCTGGCATGACCTAATGAAGAACATAAGCCTCCCAGATACATGATCAGTTGAGTGTTAGTAAAGCTGCAGAGCAACGCTTAGGTCAAGTAGTAGAGAAGAAGTCAATGCTCCAAAATATTACCTGTGATGAGCTGAGTATTTATTTACTCCTTAGCTTATAGCTGGTGTTTATCCTGTTTCACAGGATACTACAACACAATGGGACATGGGAGGAAAGATCTCTCATGATAGGAGGATGTCTACAATTGTCTACAATTCTAATTCACCAGTTTCTCTCAATGGACAATGAGTTTCCAATATATAACAAGTGCTTCATTAAGCACAGCCTTGTATAGAAATATAATCCTAAATCTCCTGGGTGGTCATCATGGAGAACAGAATATCAGGAATTTACTGCTAGAGACCAAGACAAGAAACGTATCTGGAAAACATGCTGTTCGGCTGTCCTCATAGACAACAAAGATGCAGGAGAAAGAGAGCAGGTATGGGGAGATTTGATGGAGATAATCAAAGGTACTGGATGATGGCATTACTAAAGGAGGGCTAGGACTCTTCAGCTGGAAGACCTGAAGTTGGTCAAAAGGATGAATGCCATTCTTATGTGGACAGTTGCCAAGCTGCCCATGGTTGTAATTCCCACCAACCACACACCTAGAGTTAGGATGTTTGGTGCAGTCCAAGTATGTCTACTCACACTGCTGTGAGAAAAGATGTTCAGCAGAAGCAAGAGAATCGTGCAACATACTGGGCCAAAGGTACATCAGAAGAAGTCTTTGAGGGCATGTATGCCATAGGTCACCTTGAACTCTGGGATGTCAGGATAAAGGGAATCACTCAGCAGACATGTCTTGTTCCTAATTTTTGTCTTTTCTTACAATAAACCCCCAATCCCTGTGAAATGCTGTGGACAAGGTGGTGTTTTTAGCATTAACTGTGGTGTTAAAAAGGTTATGAAGTATTGCAGAAGATGTGACCTGTCTCCTGGGATGAATGAACTTCCTACTAGCATGACAGAAATGTGAAACGTCACTCAGGTCTTGGGGATGAGACTCTCTTTGGTCCTGGGAACTCTGTGTTCCACAGAAGCCAAGAGAAAATGGCATCTGAATTAGAGGAGAAGGTTTGATAGTGGTCTCACTTCCCACCCATCTCCTCTTCTTTGGCGTGTCATTATGCAATCCCTGAGCAAGGTCCTTGACAGCATTTGTGCTAGCCCATCTCAAAGCTTTCTTCTGCTCAGAAAGGAAGGGGGTTTTGTTTTGTGGGCTAAGACACATGCACACACCATGGTTATTTCATGGTGCCCTGGACACCGTCTCCAAAGCATGGGGCCTGCTGCAGGGCTCTTGGATCATGATAGGGTTGTATGGACTTATCTACAGCTTAGACAAAGACAGGGGTGGATTCTGCAAAGCCCCTGGATGGAGAAGTGTGAGTATTGTTTTTGACAATACACATGATCAATAAATGAATATCAGGAATTCCTACAAAGCCAAACTCCAACATACAGAAACATTGAGCGAGAATTTTTCTTTGGTTCTCATGAATCTCTCAAAAGACCTTTTCTCCAAAATCATAGAAGATATGCCTGTTTCTTGTGAATCAAATAAAATCAGGTGGCAACTGGAATTCAATTAGAAGTCCTTGAATCTTTGTAGAGAAAAAAAACCCCAACTATGTAGGTCTGAAATAACAGATACTTGCTCAAATGGCTTTAGGAGAGTGAACAGAGCAACAAGCAGTTGACTCAGAAAACTATCCGGTTTAGAAGAAATATGGTCACTGTGCCTTGGCAAATGTCCCTAAAACTGCTTCTAAAACAACACATACCAAATCTGAAATAAATAGCTGAAAAAATCTGAAAATCACAGCTCTGCAATAAAATAATCTAACTGGAGAGACATCCACAATGACAAGTCCCAAAGTGTCCCTTCCAGGAGCTGGAATAAAGTGACATCCCAGGACAGAAAATAACCGTTCTTCCTTCTCCAGCCTTTGGTAGGTTTTACTGGCTTATGAACTCTACGGCAAAGCCTAAGCCTTGGCCGTACACTGTGCAGTGGAACAAGTGGAGCAGTTAGAAGTCTTCTCACCCTCTCAGGTACTCTTGCTGCTCTCCTACTTTCACCAATTGTCCCTTCCTCTGATGGATCATGCCCTTCTCCAAAGTCCTCAACACATGTGAGCCTCAGCCCTGCCTCTGGCAAAGCCTTTTCCATTCCTGCCATCAGCACAAACCCCATGTGCTAAGCCATCCATATCTGTGCTTTTGGGCTTGCTTCGTGCCCACCTCCACCACCAACCTGTCCTACTCCAGGTCTGCTCAGTGTCCCTCCTGACGTCTTCTCTGCTTCAGACACTGACTCTTCAATTTCTCCTTCCTCTGACCCAGCTCTTCACTGATCAGTCAGACTCCTGTTGGCTCATCGCATTTTTCCCCGAGAGCATCTCCACAGCTGTACTCCTCACTGCCTGCGTGAGTGACTTTCCCTCCCCATGATTGGCTCTCTCACACCTCGTGCCCCAGACAGAAACTATGGGAAGAGGTCCTGCTACAGCTACTCCCCAATAAGCTAAGATGGAAGAGAGGTCTGAGGACAAGATGACCACTCACATTGTCCCCCATGTTGCTCCTTTGACATCTCCTGCTGAAGACTTAATCTCCAGTTGTCTTGCCGTGAAGGCTTGGGACAAGAAGAGCAATAGGCACAACTAGGCTTGTCCTTCCTTAGTCTACCACATCTATCAGGTTTCCCTTTGCTGGCAGAAGGGGACAGAACTCAGAAGGTCAGGGTGCCAACATGAAAAGACCCCTTCCAAGGCATCAGGGAATACTCAGCTTGCCCAGAACCTTGACCTTTTCTCCTGACAGCTCTTCACTGTGGACATTGCCTTAGCAGAACTGTAATGTGGACAGTCAGCTGGGACGGTATGGCCCCAGCAGTAGCACCATGAATCATGGCTGCTCCTCCACCTTCTCTATAGTTCCCACTTCCTCCCCAGATACTTACATACCATTCGAAATTCCCCCCTTCCCACCAGCCAGAAGGCAAAATGTCTTCTGCCAACTGTAACTCACCCAATATAAACAGATTCTATCAAAGATGTGAAAATCTGGCTGTAGTTGTGGCCTCCGGACTGTGTGGGAAGACACATGAGAGACACTTTCTAGGAGGCACAAGAGAGCTGTTTGTGTCCTGTTCCCCACCACTGCTTGCCTACCTCCCTGGGCAGCACTCATCAAGCTGATCTTTCCTTATGTAGGACTGAAAGGTTTGAAAGATTCATACATGAACACATGACAGTCTTCTGCTGGCACTTCATCACCTGGATCCTGGCCAATACTTTTCACCCTTCCTCAGCGGGTTCCTATGTGGTCTATATCTCATTCCTTCCTCTACTAGGTTTCACGGCATGCCTGGGAAGCTGTCCATGTGCATTGGGAAGAGCAGTATTGGACTTCTAAGAACTTCCATAATTACTACAGGCACCTCATTTGCCTTCACAAAGTGGACTTCCCTAAGCCAGTTTACTCAGGCTGAAGCAGGACAGGGGACAAACATCCAGGCAGCTCCTCTGACACACTGGGGGCTACAGGCAGTGCTGAGCACCTAGGAATGGCTTAAGGGTGTCACAGCTTCTCCGAGACTCTGGGAGAAGTGACCTTGGCTGCTTCAGTACTCAAGGGTTTGGGACTCTGGTGCATCAGAACACCCAAATATGAAGAGAAAGTCATAGCAGGAGGACTACCGAGGCTGCACTATAGCCTTCCTGGCCAAAGACATCAGGGCTTGTTTGTGACAACGGTGAGCATGGAATGTTCTCCGTGTGCTTCCACTCTCACATTTGGAGTCAGGTGGCTGCGTTCTTCCTGAACTGCTCCCACGTTCTGGTGGTGCCTTGCTATGGACATCTTGGCACTGTGGCTGAAGGCTGTATCTAAGAAATATTCCTAGATGCAGAACGCATTCTGTGGTGTGCTCTCAGCACTGATATCCATGTTTCCATGATGCCCAGGCTTGTATCCTTTGAATGCCATCATGGTAGCAAGAAGTGAGTCAAGAAATGAGAAGGTTATCAAAAGTACCCCCCCCCATCCCCAGTCTGGCGAAAAATAGCATTGAAAGACATTTTAATGGAAACACCCTGAAACAGGGGTAACAAAATCAGCACGCCTGTCTCATGCCTAATAAGCCCTGCCATGAGCAGAAAAGGAGAAAAGCTTCTCAGAGGAGCAGGCAAAATGGAACTTTGCTGCTGCTAGAATATTTGGGCAACAAGGTTAAGCTATGAGGATGCAGCAGAGCAGGTTCAGAGGAAAGGCCATGAGGAGTCAGTAGTGTCCCAGGACAGTGGAGAGTACTAGATGATGGGGAGATCTCTAAGGGGTGAAGACAATTGGATTGCCCTTCTACATCCCATTTCACATGGCATCTGAAATTCCCATCTTACCCCCTTCATGGAGCCACAGACTTTTCTGACATGCAGCCACAACCTTCCTCTGCTTCCCTTCCCAAACAACCCTGTGGTTGAAGGGGATGGCCCAACTAAAGCACAGGAGGACAGCGGGGCTTTCTCTTCTTACTGTAGTAGGACTGGTGCAAGATGGTGACTGTTAATGTTGTCCCTACCTACCTTAACCCCTCTCCCAAAATCACTAGTCCTTGAAACAGGGTTTTGCAGGCAGGAGGTGGAACAGCCCATCTGTGTCATCCAGGCAGGGACATGTTATTTAGACACACTGTCCTGGGAAGGTACCATGAAAGGCCCCTGTGTAGGAAAACAAGAAGATACATACTGAAGAACAACACTGGTCTCTAGTAGAGAACAGGTCTTGGTAACACCCTCCCCATCATGAGACATCTGAGGATCCTTCTGCAGGTGGAGGATCAGTTACAGATCGAGCTGGAGTCCTTCCAGTGTCACTAGGAAGTGCTGCATTTCACAGCCTTGCACACACATTGACACTGTGAAGCAAACTTCTGAGATGCTCAACCTCCTGGAGAAGAGGAGGTGCAGCAGTGCACCACCAGCTCGGTGGAGTTGCCATCTACTGCCTGGGTAGATTGCTTCCATGTGGCTATCTGCCCACCTAGAGCTCTACCGTGTACCTGTGTCCATAGTTCTGTGATTTTATGGGAGTATTTTCAGTCCCAGTGGCCACTGTTGAGTTCTGGAAATTTGTTACCGAGTTCCTCTATGAAATTTTGTGTCATTGTGGTTTGGAGGCTCAGGCTGGGCATCAGACAACACTTCCTCCAGCATGTCGTGCATCCTCAGGACAAGTGTCCAGAGAGGTGTGGGGATCTGCGGCCTTTGAGGTCTGCAGGACTTGTCTGGAAAAAGTCCCAGCTGTCCTTACCTAGATTTGACAGCAACCTGTCTTGGGACAGGAGGCTGGTCTAGAGTGTTCTTTCCACCAACATTTCCTTGAGATATCTTCTTGTGCAATGTGTGTTTGGTTACATGTCTGGGGGAGCGTGCTCCAGGCCATGCATTTGGATCTCCCTGCTACGTCCATGAACAGTAGCGGCACCGGCAGCGAGCCTGATGAGAAGCAGGAACGTGCTGGGTGAACACCGGCTGCCGGGGCACAGCAGGTGCCTCTTCATCTTTAACACATTTCTTTGACCCTGCTGCACAAAGAGCTGTCCGCAGCCTATGGCACCGCGAAGGCGGCCGGAAGGCTTGGAAGGGGGATGTTCCCCTGCTGCACCCACCGTTAGTATTTCATGCAGAATGACAGAACCGTTTGGTTTGGAAAAGACCTTGAAGACCATCGAATATGGTCATCCCGGCTCTGCCAAGTCCAGAGGGCACCGTCGAGCATCCCGGAGCCTGGTCTGGAGACATCGCGGTCTGCGAGCCCACGGGGCCCCGGGGGCTGCCCTGGAAGGCGGCGGGGACAGGGAGGCACTTGGTGGGACTCGACCCAGCACGTCACCCCCGAGGGCTCGGGCGGGCACCCGGGGGGGACCCGGCGCCGTCCGCCCCGGCGTCGCCAGCGGCTGTGGGACGGGACGGGACGGGACGGGACGGGAGGAGGGGGCCGCTCCGCCTCCCGCTTAAAGAGCCGCGGCTCCGGCGGCCGCGCAGCGAGTGCGGAGCGGGAGCGCCCGGCACCATGCGCTCCGCCACCGCCCCGCGCCGCATCCTCCTCCTCCTCCTCCTCCTCCTCCTGCCGCCCGCCGCCGCCTACTTCGGGTCAGCACCGCCCGCGGGGCTCGGCACCGCCTCCGCCACCGGGCACGGGGCGCGCAAAGTCCGCGGGGCAGCGCTGGGGGGATCCCGGGAGGGAGCGCGCAACGTACGCGGGGCAGCGCCGAGAACCCCGGGAGGGAGGCGCGGATTCTCTGCGGGGCAGCGCTGGGGGGACCTGGGGAGGGAGCGCGCAAAGTCCGCGGGACAGCGCCGAGAACCCCGGGAGAGAGCGTGCAAAATCCGCGGGGTAGCGCTGAGGGAACGTCGGGAGAGAGCGCGGATCCTCCGCGGGGCAACGCGGAGGGGATCCCGGGCAGAGAGCGCGGATTCTCCGCGGATGCTCTGCCGAGAGGAGGTGCGGAGGCTCCGCGGGGATGCTCGGCCCGCGGGGCGGTCCCGGGAGGTGCCGGGGGGGGGGTCCCGGCCGGGCCGCGCACCTGCAGCCCCCGGCGCGTCCCCGGAGCGGAGCGTTGTTGGGGAGGGGGCGGGAGGAAGGGCCGAGGGGGCCGGGTGTCGGCAGGAGCCCTCGTCGTGCGCCCGGGCACCCCGGGGAGGGGACGAGGGGAAGAACAACGTGGGATGGAGAAACGCGGTGGAAGATGCTGTTAGATGGGAGCAAGAGGGAGAAAACCCGGCTTCGCTTTACCCCCTGACCTCCGCTCCCTTTCTGCGGAGGATGGAATCAGCCCCGGGTAGCTGCTGGCTTTGATGCCCCTCTCCAGGCTGCTTCCCTGCAGGGGAGAAGGTGGAAGGAGGGGGCTGGCAGAGGGAGCCAGGGCTCAGCAGAAGGGTGGGGGTGACCTGTGGGTGCTGCGGGGCTCCAAGACGGAGGGTGCGCTGGGCGCAGAGCGGCAGAGCTGATGCTCCAGCCCGGGGTGCTGTGCAGGACCCCTTGGGCACGATGGTCCCTGGGTGCGTGTCCTCCCCTCATGTTCTAGTTTCGCTAGAGGCAAAGATGGGTTTTAACAGGTGGGGTCAATGCAGAAATTCCCATGAAGAAGTGGTTTGTTTTAATTTCTGAGCAAGCTGCTTCTCAGGCGGGTTTTTCAGACTCTAACCAGAGCTGGTAGTGCACGTGCCACAGTGAGTGTGGAAGAGACACCAGTGTTAGTGGAGTCAGACGCTGCTGTGAGGGATCGTGACACTGGGGACAGATCTGTGCCGACTTTACACTCATGGAGGGTCTTGGTCTAGCTCTACTGATCCTCCCATCGCATGCCAGACACTTCCTACATTTACTCGCAAATGTCTGCTGGCTCGGCACTGCTTACCTAGGACCATGACTGGTGTTGCATCTCTGCTGCAAAGCTTGTGCAGAACAGCTGGATTTTAAGTTTATTAACTGCATCGTGCAGCCCAACTCATATCTAAGCACCTGCTGGCAGGGAGGACTCTGCCTTTCTCTGTCATTCACAGCGTGTCCATCCGCCCGGTCCGCGAAGGAGCTGGGCTGCAGTGTTTGGCTTTCCAGTTACAGGGACACGCGCACGGGTGCTACTCGGTGGAGTGGTTATCTTTGGGGTCCTCTCTCAGATAACCAACATGGAGCAATTACTGGCTATTGCATGAGCCAGACTCTTGTTAAAACAACCTGAATGATCCTTCATTTTGTGACAACGGTCTGTTTGGTAGAAGCTGCTTTTGGGGGCATACGAAATCTGGGCGTGCTGCCTCGTGATGACGCACGGCTTAGGATCTGAGGCTGTAGTGACCCCTTCTAATGTTAGTTTTCTTGGAGGGGTTTGACACCAGTGTGTCCTGTGTGTCCTCATGTCTTCACTTAAAAATCACAGGAAGGAATACAAGAGGGAAACTAAAGTCTAAGAACTCAGTGAGTGTTTGGTGGTGATCAGTAATGCCATACGTGGGTGCTTTCAAATATAAAGTGGTGCCAATAGACGAGAGAGGAACTTGAATGGTTTAGAAGTCTTGATGTGAATGCCTGATAGGGCTCAGTTTGGGAGAAGAGCAATCTGACATGCAAAGTACTACTGAATTGAAGTGGACTTTAGACCCTGGTTCAGCATCTAGCTCAAAGTTTTGCCAAGTACAAGACACTCAGGCACAAGAGACTCAGGCACATGGGCCAGATCCTTGCTTTCCAAACACCTAATTAAGAAAACCTGCACAGATATAATAAAAAGTGGAGGTAGCTTTTTGGTGGCTACTGGCAGAGAGAGGAGCTGAGCCCATCCTGAGGTGTACAGTAGATTTGACAAAGGTGCCGTATTGCTGGTTGACAGAGATGGAGAAAATGCTGTGTTCAATTCCATCAGGACAAAGGTAAGGCAAGAAGTGTACAGGGGAGTTCAGCAAAAGTGGTCCAAGGACCTGGTAAAGATGAAGATCATATATAAATAGACAAAAATGTCTTGCCAGTGTGAACACAGCCTTATGATGGAGAAATAATCATAGAATCATAGAATGGTTTGGGCTGGAAGGGATCTTAAAGATCATCTAGTTCCAACCCCCTGCCATGGCAGGGACACCTCCCACTAGATCAGGTTGCTCAAAGCCCCATCCAGCCTGGCCTTGAACACCTCCAGGGATGGAGCATCCACAACCCCCCTGGGCAACCTGTGCCGGTGTCTCACCACCCTCAGAGTGAAGAATATCTTCCTAATATTTCTTCTAAATCTCCTCTCTTTCCGTTTGAAGCCATTACCCCTCATCTGATCACTACAAGGCCTTGTAAAAAGTCTCCCCCATCTTTCTGACAGGCCCCTTTAAGTACTAAAAGGCCACTACAAGGTCTCCCTGGAGCCTTCTCTTCTCCAGGGAGAACAAGCCCAACTCTTGCAGCCTGTCCTCATAGGAGAGGAGTTACACCCTCTGATCATCTCCATGGCTTTCTCTGGAGCTGCTCAAGCAGGTCCATGTCTTTCTTACATGGAGGGCCAGCTGTGGGCAGATCTCAGAAGACCACATTCCCAGTATTTGGGGTTGTTGGGCTCACAGGTGTCCATGTGCTGGCTGTGTTTGAACAGACCTTGAACTGCCAGTGTGGGTCTGCAGAGGGGTAAATCAGAGCTTTTAAGAGAGGCAGAAAAAATAAGCTCTGCATGAAATGTGGTCTGGCTGTTGTTCAGGTTGTGTTGGACTTGCCTGGCTCGTTAGGTGCAGGAATCCAGGAGTGGCTGTCTCCTTGCATACAGTGTACACCTCTTCACTTCCTCAGTGCTTCTTTTGCTTCCACCTTTGCTTCAATCCCCCGCTGTGCTGCAGCCCCTGTGAGGTGGTCCCTCCTCATCTTAGCCATCATTTTTCTTTCAGAGTGCACAGCTCCTTGGGTGGGTGGGAGTCTCTCTAGGCCTCATTAAAAGCTCTCAGCCTCCTGTTGCCACCTTAGGGGACGTGTTTCACAATATGAAATGTAGTTTAGGATGTGCTGGAGGGCAAGGAGGTCATCACAGAGCCTAAGAGGGTCTCTTCCTAGGGCAGAATTCAGAAGAATTCAGAATTCAGAAGAGACCCACTTCAGGTGGGACGTTGTTGGGTAAGCAGAAGCAACAAACGTGATTAAAGCCTTCTCCTGGGGAGACCTCCACAGAGCAGGCCGCAACATGTCTCATTTGTGGGCCAGTTTGGCCTGTGCTCTGTGGGCAGACACATCTGCTGGAGCATTTCTTTAAAACTCATCCTGAAATACCTGTGGTAGGTACAGAGGCGCCAGGCTTCCTGGAATTTCGTGTGATAGGCTGTCTTGATTCACAGCTCCTCGTAATTCAGCCTACCTGTGTCATCTCTATTTACTGCTAATGCTGCTCCCATCAAAGTCAGTGGCACAACTGTTGCTCATTTTGTGATGGAAAAATTTTTTGAGCCCTTAGTAAAAAGCAACACGTGACCTGCAGGTCTGCTGAAGGTTGAGCTTGCAGTTTTGAAAATAGCATAATATGTTAAATTATATCTTAATGTAAATATGAGTGCCATCAAAAACGCTGTCCTCACTGCTCCTGTATCCTTTTAGAGACGTCAAGTAAGCTTGGGTTTTTGTCCAGTTTCCCTCATAAATCTAGTGGACCAAATTTACTACAAATAGGAACTCTTCTGTCCAGTTCTGAGTGCTCCTGGAAAGATTTCTGAAGATGTTTCTCTTCCTGTTGAGCTGAAAAATTAAATGCTCTCATTACTTACTGGCTGCATACTCATTCCTCAAAGTACAAGGCATCGGGAGGGTTTGTTACAGCATCTCTTCTCACACTGTCAGTCACACAGAATATTGGGATATTTTAAAAAGGTGTATTAGCAGCAAGAGTGCAGAAATGGAGAGGGAAGGAACTCTCATCTGTGATCTGAAAAGATGGAATCTGTAGATGGAATCTGCAGTGATTGCCACAGCAGCGATGATGTTGGACTACAGAAGCATTGAATAGGTCAGGGCTTTTCGTGGATGGTTTTTTATTATCTTCAGTTCCCAGATTCTCTTTAGTCACTATCTCAGGGTGT
The DNA here is from genome assembly GCA_033124195.1 of Coracias cyanogaster. Taxonomy (NCBI): domain Eukaryota; kingdom Metazoa; phylum Chordata; class Aves; order Coraciiformes; family Coraciidae; genus Coracias; species Coracias cyanogaster. Next base: position 723 of record JAVSBS010007188.1, on the reverse strand, counting down.
CATCTTTTCTAAAAAATTGTCCCACTGGGTGTTGAGTGTTTCATGTAGGGAATGCTCCAGGGAATGTGGCTGGTCCAGGGTTAGACTGAAAATCTGATCTCCCATGTAATGATTGACTGGGCTGCTCTCCAGGGTTGGATGGTCAGCAGCAGGGATTGCACTGCCCCTGAAATCCAGAGCTACACGGTGATATTTCATGGGACTGAGCTGAGAGGTGGGAGGATTTACACCAAGTATATCCAGGCTATGGGAGCCCAGAGCAGATAAGGATGAAGAACCCAGTGCAGTTAGAGTGATTCAAGTCATAGAATAATAGAATCACAGAATGGTTTGAGTTGAAAGGGACCTCAAAGATCACCTAGTTCCAACTTCCCTGCCATGTGCAGGGACACCTCCCACTAGACCAGGTTGCTCAAGGCCCCTTCCAGCCTGGCCTTGAACACCTCCAGAGATGGAGCCTCCACAACTTCCCAGGGCAACCTGGGACAATCTTACCACCCTCACAGTGAAAAACTTCTTCCTAATTTCTAATCTAAATCTACCATATTCTAGTTTGAACCCATTACCCCTCATCCTATCATGACAAGCCCTTGTAAAAAGTCCCTCCCCAGCTTTCTTGTAGCCCCCTTCAGATACTGAAAGGCTGCAAGAAGGTCTCCCTGGAGCCTTCTCTTCTCCAGGCTGAACAAGCCCACCTCTCCCAGCCTGGCCTCCCAGCAGAGG
>JAVSBS010007186.1:0-18403 GCA_033124195.1 Coracias cyanogaster | reverse complement strand
TTGACTCTCTCACCAGCAGGAAGCATGTGTGTATGGGAAATAAGGTGTCTGGGAAAGCTGAGAGGTTTGGACATGTGTGACAAAATACTTGATGACCATTTTATGTATTTCTAAAGGTGAGCATTCTTAACTCCATTTATACAACTCTGATCTAGTAAATTCCACCTTTCAGAAGAATTATAATACTAAGATAATATACACAGGTTTGCATTTGAATTCTGTTGTTTGTTCATTTAAAACAAATTTTAAACCTATTTTGAAATAAATCAGATCGATTGCTCTTTTCATCAAAGTGTCTCTCTCAGCTGGTGCATGCACACAAGAATTCCTTGGATCACCCCAGTTCCCAATTAGTTTCTTCAGTCCTCTACTCAGTAGGACCACACAGATGAAACTGTCAGGGACTCCAGGTACACAAGAGAGCAGAGAAAATAAGCAGCCAAACAATTCTTGTTTGTTTTTCAGTCTATTACTTTCACTTAATCACTCTTAGTGATTACTTTTGTAAATAGTTTGTGGCTATTACTAAACAGCTGTCTCTACTCCTTTGCGCAGTATTGTTGTGTACAGTATCTAAAATGATTGCAAGAAGGAGCAAAGCATAGTGGATGCAGTATCACCTTGCTGACAGGTTTCTAAATACATGTTACAGCACTACTATAAAATCCTTAACATTAATGTGCATTTCTGCTGGCTGGGCCTGATTTTATCAATGGCAGCAAAGGACATTAGAAATCGTAACCTAGAATAAAAGCATCAAATGTACTGTGGTAACATTACATCAGGTTAATTAGATCAAATGAAGAGAATAGGGACACGAAAGCCAATTTGTTTCAGGACTCTAGTGCATTGTCCCTCACCAACATCTCCCATTAATCTAGTGCTACGAATGAATGTAAACAGTAAAGTCCCAAATACCACAGAATACTACTTCTATTGGTTATGGCATTTTCTGGTTCCTACAAGTGGGTACAGTTTGTGGCAGAATGATCTCAAAATACTCTCAAAAAGCAAGCTACAGCTTTATATACATCCACAGTGCCCATCCAACCTGCAGATAAGTTACCAGCGCTGTTTAACTTGATGCTATCACATATTTAGCAACCTAACAAAATGTTTGGCTGGTTAGAAGCTTGCAGTTTCCCTGCTTAGACCTCAGAAATAAGTATTTGTGCTATACTGAGCTAAAAAATGTCTTTAATGACCCATGTACAGAAGTTAAATTGTCCTGCAGAGTACACAGGGCAGTTTCCAAAAGGATTCTGCTTTTAAATAACCATATTCTAGAATGTCTTATGCCCACACTGCTGCAAATGGATTAGAGGAAGCATAGCACCAACACAGGCAAGTATACATCAGCACATTGAAACAACATGAATGTAAGCGTGTTATGTGACCTCACCATGCAAGCCAAACCACATAGTATGCAGACACTTCCTTGTTGTGAAGTTAAATGTATCTTAAATTTGCCTTCTGATATTAGTGTTTCAACCCACCATTATAAACTTTTTCTTTTAAATTCTAAATCCTACTGCCATCTTGCAGAAATAAACATAGAGTAAGTATGGTATATTGAAGATGCTTTGAGTTATAATCCTGGATAATTTTAAGTATTTCATTCTTCCCAATAAGACTAATACAAGTAATTTTTAAATATGCAAGCAAGTCTCCTAAGTTACAAACAAACAAAAACACAAACCCCCACACAATTAAGCTTTAATACCTGTTCTTTGGAGAATAAGGGCTGGAATACTGAACCATTTGCAAGAAACAAAACATCTGCTTACTTAACAAAAACCTATTTAACCCATTAAGACAAGAATGAGATCACAGAATAGTTGGACACGTGCAAGGAAATATGCTACCAAATCTTTATTGATAAGTATCTGGAGTGAATGCCTAGAGATGCAAAATCATCACATCAAGCAGAATAAAGTAGCAATCACTCTGTCCAACTTCATTTTTAGTATAACCAGTTAGGCCATTCATTGACATAACCTGTTACCTCATGGAAGAATCAGAAGTGATGGTCATCTGTAACTTACAGACTGAATGACAGGATTCTGGTCAGTTATTACAAAAATAAAATCCTTCACAAAAGAGAAGGGAAGTTCCAAGTTATAGCCTGTTTAAGATTGAATACACTGTATGTTTCAAATCTACTTCATCTGCTGTGACAAAAAAGAAAAGACAATTTTTTGTTTGTTTTTAGGTAGGTTAAATAGTTTGTGCTGAAACACAATTTAGCTAGTTGAAAAAAATTTAATTTTGTTGTCAGATTACGTACTCTTTCCCTTCTCCTCCCTTTTCAGACAGGGTTCTTTTTGATCCCATCTACTCCAACTCCTATACATAGCAGTCAGGAAACCAAGATCATAATCACAAGGAATCCAGTCAGCAGACTGAAAGTTCTGGTACTGTTTACAGCCCCTCTCTTGCTAACAGTCATTCCTATTCATGCTAGTCAAAGAGTGCTGGATAAACTGAAAGAGAGCCTTTATCAGTCAAAGAAAACTACATTTGATCTGGAAATACTTTTTTTCATCTAAATAAGCATCCTAAGACATCAGTCAGTCTAATGCACTGAAAAGCAAAAGTCTGACAACACAAGGCTCCAAAGTTTATTTCATTAAACATTATACAGTGTTATGTACAAGGGGGAGAATAAAAGTAGCTATACTAGGCTCTAAAAATCCTATTTAAGGTTATAACCCAAGGATCTGCACTACAGCTTTAATTACATGAGGTTGGTTGTTTCTCTTAACTACTACAGTTATACCCACCTGATACATTCACTGCTGGCCCAGTCTCGTACTGTGGAACTCCCGAGTTCTGTCTCACACCAAACAGAATACCAGATGTATTATCTGGTGCAGCTGGTGGAGAATCCATAATATACTCCTAATAAGATATTTTCAAGAGGGAAAAGAAATTTGAGGTTTAACATTTTTTTACTTGCAGGCTTCAATGGGTTTATTTTAAAAACATATGATTGCCTAAAGTACTCATAAGTACTCAGCTGTAAATCAAGTTAATTACAATATCCCCAAAATAGTTTCTTTTGACATTTTAATAAGTTTGCAACTCTCATCAGTGGTCGTTGATTTATTCATAGTTGTGTATTAGAATAATAAAAACAACAGTAAGACCTGGGAAAGCCCATTTTATGAAATATTACTAAACTCGTTTGAATTGCTAATTGTAACAGCTTTTGTTCAAAAGTCTGATGTTTCAAATTATACTTGAAATGTTTTTCAAAAAACGCATGCTTTCTTCATTCAACTCGAACTCAGGCATTTGCCTGTTACTCTTGTGTAACACCTAGCAGCATTTAAAAAAAATCAGAAAACAGAACTCAAAAGTAGCACAAACTTCTCAAAGCAACATGATACCAAATAAATCAAATTCTACTAAGAGGTCAAGTTTTAAGGAAAGTAGAAGTGTATCTCTAGCACATAGACTGGGAATGGCACTCATTCTTACCACTAAGGGTTTTTTTTTTCCCCCCTTTGTGTAGCTTTGTAAGGACTTGTAGAAATAACATAATCAAGTCCTTCAGGTTTCTCAGCACCTTGTTTTGGACATCTCAAAGTAAAGGTATCATCTTACCCTTCAGTTTAAAAGGTTTTCCCTTCAGTACTACATATACACGAAAAATTTAATAGTTCACATTTCTTGGCTTCAACGCAGAAACCTGTTAAAACTAAACACCTTCACTGATCACTCAACAGGTAACAACTGGAGGGAAAAGAAACATTGAATTTAGTTCCCTTTACAGATATTCAAGGTTGGGAGTGAGATAAGAGAAACACACTTGCCAAGACTCCTCAATACTGCTCACATCTTGAATCCTAACACAATCTGAAACATGAAATATTTTCAGCAATAGCAATAAAGAGTTTAAACCTAACTCTCTTATAAGGTTTTTATATTTCAACATTAAGGTATGAATGGCAAAACACTGGCACTTGATCTTTCTACTCTGAAATAATTGAACTGGTTACACTTCATCAAGCTGTACTGTGAAACCAAAAATTGACAAAAGTTGCTCCATTTTCCTAGTTTAAGAAGAACAAACGACATCGCCCAATACACATACACAGACTTTGTCAACAACATATTCATGAGACAAAGACAAAAATATTTTTTGCTGTAAAGATCAATCTCACAAGATGCTTCACATTCACAACTGTGCTACTTATTTGAAAACATCCCTGTGAAAGTTACCACACTTAACTACCACCACATGGACTAAACTCAAAAGAAAGAAGTCTAAAGAAGTGCTTAAGTACACATACAGGTATGATAACCTATTTTATGACTCCTAAGTACCAGAAAAGATTTGAATGAAAAGGAAGATGCTTGTCCCCAGCCTTCCTTTTTGTGGTACACCTCTTAAATGAAGAGCCTGCAGGACTTTAAATAATAATGTTCAAGAGTAGTTGTGGAAATAGTTACCAAATTTCTTTGCTATATTTGAGTAACAGCTACATGAGCTGCAGTCAAAACAGAGCAGGTGTTACTGTAACCACAATGGTTTCAGAGCAGTCAGTGAAATTACAAATAAATCAGTTTAGCCTTCACACCCCACTTCAAGCACCACTAACGCTGGGATGATTAATAAATCTGTGGTAGACCCTTAGCATAGAGGACTGTGTTATGTACCTCTAACATTATAACTTTCTTCAAAATAATAACCTGGGTATTTTGACGGCACATGTACATCTCCCTAGCATATACTAAACATATCTGGCAAGCAAAAAAGGAAAACCACACATGAAAATTCAACGTCTCAAAATTTTAAAAAAGTTCTTTTCTGTTTACAATTTTTTTTTTAATTTGGCTCTGTCATTTTACATACAGAGAAACCAAGTAACTTCCCATGTTTTAGAAAGCAAAAACATTGTAAAAAAAAATCCAAACCAGCTTTACCACAGCAATTAAAAAACAAACAAACAAAACCCCCAATCTAACAGGTACAGACACTCTCACACACAGAAAGGCAAAACCCAACACCTTTATAAATGAAGTTCCAAGGGCTTGAGTGAACAAAAATAATCCACACCACTCTTGATTTTCCAACAGACTAGTGAAAATATTGGGTTAATATTGTGCATCTTAGATTTCCTAACTGTGGAAACCAGCACGGTAATTGGTAACCAAAACCACACAGAGAAATTACATGCATGGTACCGGACCTCTGCTCTCCCCAAATTAACTATGAACAACTGGAACCTGAATCACACTCAGACTGAGGAAAGTGCCTATTTAGCAGGGAAAAGATACGGACAGAATTGGCTGGGGCTTATTGAAGAGCATTCTGATCACTCAGTTATAGAAAACCTTCACTGATAAGAGAAATGTTTCTTTAAAGCAGACAGCCCTATGCTATCATATACAACAGCAGTAGCTCTGAGTGAACTAGAATTGCTGTAAACAGTGTAACTGAAGGCAAATTCAACTGAGAATTTCTAGAACCGCATTAACATAGTGCAGTAACAAGAACAAAAAACCTAAACTTTTACAAGGTCAGCAAATCAACTCTGTGACTGGAAAGCAGTACTTCAGTGATAAAACTGGAATAGCAAACATTGACAAAAGGTAAATTACAGACCTACATATGATGAAATTGAGGGAATATGTGTTTCAACTTGGTAATCAAAGGCAATCAGTTCCCACTGAAAAAGCTTTGACATCCTGAGATAAAAAAAAATACTGCACCATATTAAGAACGCGAAGGCACTCTGCAGGATGTTCAGCTAAAAAGGGGTTCTGCCATGGTGTCGAGTCATAGCTCACAGTCACCTTTACATCACAATATTTTAATTTCAAAGGTAAGTTTTAACATTTGGAAGCTGAAGATCCAAACATCTCCCAGCAAAACTTAGCTGAAGCTCTTGCCACTTAGAAATAATCAAGCTGGGGAGAAACAGAAAATGTGTGAACAGAACTGTCAAAGAAAGCTCAGGGCAGAAAATCACCAATATAAAACAGCGGCCCCATGTGAACTCAAGACTAGCTAAAGGGGAAAAACAAAACAAAACACAACAAAAAGTCCAAAAATCCCAAGGAGCTCTTGAATGAGGACAATTCAAACCAAGGACACAAACCAAAATACAGGTAGTATACATATGACACTAAGAAAAAAAATGACAATGTGGCAAGAGTGATATTAAAAATCACAGAACTTTTCCCAAAAAGCTAAACTATAGTACTTTTCTTAAAAAAAAAAAAAACAACAAACCACAGCAAACAGGCCTCTTCCCCCATAGAAAGGATAGGAAGCATAGCATAATCAAGTGTCAGGAACAATAAAAAAAACAAGCAAGTAAATTATTCTAGATAAGGCTGAAATGGGAAATACAATTCTAAACCTAGAAGAGTTAAGTTGAAGAGATGGAAGATTCACTTTCAGCATGTCTTAAGTAAGGAAATAAACCTCAGAAAAATCTTCCTAAAGGTACTCAAGAATTTCTTAACATCCAAGATAACTTAAAAAAATTTAGGAGCTCATGAAAGTTATGATCAAAATGTCATCACTGTAAAGAAACCATATAAGCTTATGATAACTTCAACAGTGAAGTTTTAAGAGACCACAGAATATCTATACACTGGACACTCCAGAAAAGGACGCATTACTTTCTAAAGCGTGACAGTCTAACTTGGAATGGACAGAACTGACTAGGTACATGGTTAGAGATCCTTTTCTGTGCTGTATACCTTGAAAGTCATATTTCAAGCCACAACTTCTTCAAATAGGTGTTTCTCTACTCTGCCAGGGAAGAACAACAATCTGCAGATTTTAGCAAAGTAATACTATAAAACTTAACTAAAGCCTCATCTGTGACATTCCTACTGAAAGTAAACTTGATGAATGAGAAAGAACTCTCACAAAGTGGTGTGCACATAGTGTCTTTAAAGGAAATCACGGTCTTGATGAGTTACATCCAGTTTAGCTTTTGGAGAAGTTCAGCTTTCCTAGGTCTATTTAAGGTTTTCTAATAAAAACAAGGTAGAGGCTGATAGCAGCTTCAAGTGTTAGAACAAAAACATGAGCATGTGTGTGCGAGGGAAGTGAAGGGAGGCACTTCCTTTTGCAGTAAAGATTCTGCAAAACATCCTAGCACTCCTTTAAAGGATTTAATAAAGCTATGTCATAAGTAAACATTTATAAAATTCACAGACTTGAACTGTATGTGTACATCACGTGAAGTAGCAGAACTTTCTCTATTAATCTGCCTTGCCTTATAAGGATAGATTTAAGAGGACTCTAGAGGCAACCTAGATATCCTATTGATATCTGGACATGATTACATCATTTTTCAGGCCTTCTAAGATACAGTGACAGACTGATTTAGTTAACTCGCTTCACTAGATGTGTCCACAATTTCTCTCTGCAAACTATCAATCAACCGCTAAACTGGAAAACATGAGTTCTTTCCTAATGAATCTGCCAGAGATTCAGCTACCCAGCTGATAGGCAATGATTACATTGCATTGTTTTTCTTAAAATATAACTCCCTCATGAGCAATTATTTAGCTACAAGTCTTAAGAACACCACCTAATTCTCATGTTTTAATGGCCTTATTAACGACCTTCATTCAGACTGATTGTCACGTTCAGCAAATAGAGAATACATTAGGCTGCATAATTTTTATTTACATGGAAAGACTGACAGCTGGGACAACTACAGGTGTGTATATTTGCATGGACAGTGGAGATGCTGCCTACTGACAGGCTTCATTTTAACCTGACAGCAGGAACCAATATTATAGGCATGTTGTCTAAATGGGTTCAGCTTGAACTGTTTTCAGTAAAGGTACCACATCATAGTTTACCTCACAACAGCTATGAAATTTTAATCTTAATTATTTTTCAGGAATGTCCAACAGCTAAGGCAATAAAACCAGCACCTAACTTGACTGTCTAAAGTTACAATGTTGACATTCTTCAGCAATCTAGGAAGATACATTATCTATGTGTGTAATTCCTTTGGGCTTTTCAAACAAAGCATGTATGTGGCCAAATTGTTTCATCTACTGACGCTGCAACTTTTCGTTAAGTCCTTAGCATACTCTGTTTCACTACAACTGCCATGTGAACCAAAAAAGCAAAAAGACTTATGGAACTACCACTACAGAACTCTCTTGAGAGGCGAAAATCCCAAAACAGTCAATGTAAAAACCAAGTGGGAAAACTACAGAGTTACTTTAAACACCAAACGCAAGCCATTTAAAAATGACATTAATTTATCAATGTGGAGGATCCATCTCTGAGTACTCTCCAAAATTTAGAGAAGAACAACTTCTGTCATTTCTACACACAACATAAAAATAACCTAAATAGTACTAATTTCTCTTATGCCTAGAATTTGAATTTAATATAATTCCATTGCTACTAAAGCAATCATATTTGAGTCTTGCAAATCAGTATTTTCAAATGTATTTTTAAATTCACCAGTGCAAGGTTATGTTTCTAGAATCTCTACAGTTTATATAATACTAGTCTATAATCTAGTTCAGATCTTCAAAATTCCTAGAGTAAGTCAGTATGTTCCTCAGTTTATTCAAAAGTAATTGCAATGACTACAATCATTAGTGTACAAGTAATTGCACTGACTACTTTACAGTTTAAGGAAATAAAAGTTTACCTGATCGAGTATTACAGGCTGTGCTGTTACAGTAGTCACTGGCCTGGATACAGGTTGAGCCACTACAGGAACTGTGATATTTCTTGATACTGGCTGTGTTGTCACTGGAATGGGTACAGATCTGCTAACAGGCTGCGATATTCCAGAACTTGACCCAGGCATCTGCTGTGTTGATAAACATCCAGCAATTGGTCTCTGCAGTGTTTGTGAAGTTCCTGAAACATTCACTGGTATAGACAATGGCTGAACTGCTACAGAGCTAGTTGTAGGTCTGGATACAGACTGGAAGACGGATGAAACAGGCATGGCACTGGGGCTGGAGGCGGATGTCGCATAATGGTGACTGTCGGGCTTGAATGTAGTAACCGTACCTGTTACAAAGGATTCCAAAGTTAACTTTATATAATTTTACAGTCTGGTGTTTCGTAAGTGTTGTTGATTTTTTTTTTTGTTTTAATTACCATATTAGGACAATAAAGTACCTCTACTGGGTGCACCATTCTGTATCCCCCTTCGTGATGAGCTGAGGTTGACTCTGTTCAATATATCTGTCAAAAGTTACATTTATCTTAATTGACGTTAAAGGAATAGCTTAATTGCTTTTCAAATTAAAAGCAGCATTCATATTTGCTAATTTAAGCCAATTAGGATTTGACCTAGAAATTACAATATTATTTCTAAAATAAATACCTGGCAAAACAAAGTGTCATTTGTACAAGTCAAGATATGTTCTTCTACTCCCCTTAGGCTAGTTCACCTAAAAAACTTGGTTTCTATTTTCTTGGTGATAATTTAACACACAAATAAGAGTACAAATACACACACAAAAAATTAATGAGTATCTAGCTTTGCTGACTATATTGCATTTATTCACCTCTGTTTCCCATATGCATAATAAGTTCCCCAAATACTAGAACTGCTCTACACTAGAGGAAACATTTTGTCTGAAGCAGTAACTACACAATTTGCTTCTGTATTACAGAAAAATACAGCACTTACAAACTTGGTTTTGGCCTTCATGATCTCCATTTTCATATGCAAAAGAAAAATCAACAGACTAGCAATCAGAGGAGTTGTGTTGCAATTGCACTACAAGCTGGCAGATTTTCTTACATATCCTACATGGTAGTCTATAACCAGAGTTCCAGCTCATTAGAAACACAGGGAATTTCTTAGATTTGACGTTTACACTCAAAATAATGCCACCAATATTCCCTTAAGATCTTAGTCTGGGGTTTCTGATCGTTCCAGAATGTTACAAAAATATTCATCAAATCAAAATATTTTTCTACCACCAGGTTCTCAACTCTGTTAGTGTTGCTGTCATGTTTCTTGCTCTCACATGTGAAAATATGCATATGAAATTAGACTGATCCTCCAGTATCTGACCAACAAGGTTTAAAGTACCTTCTCAAATCAGGGTCAATTTACATCAGGATCACAAACAATAGATATCTTAGAGTACCTGCACACTGTGTTTAACAACCTTAAGGATGTTTCCACCAGCAATGGCTCATTAGCGGACACTAATCAGGTTGATAAATGAATCTAATGGCAGTAGAGAACAGAAGATTAAAGCTTTGAACCTGTCGCTTGCATTTAGATCATACTAACAAAAAAAAAGCAGCTGCAATGAACAGATCCAAACAGGTTTGCATTTTTTAAGGTATGACAAAATCTCATCCTGTATTGCTACTATTTTTACTTCAATACAACACTAACTACAAGCAAGGATTAACTTAATTTAGGATTTAGCCAAACACACACTTCATGTTCGTTAATAAATCTGTACCTCACACTTGAATTCCAGAGTGAAACTCAAGCCTTCATCTACCTACAAAAGAACAATGCTACCCTAAAAGTTATGTCTCACAAAGCACCTTGAGCTTCAGATAGCCTCACGTGCAAACAATTTACATCCTAAAATATAAAGATAGATTTTACTGTTTTAAAAAACAACATTTCAGGACATCAGTGATTTGAAGTTATAAACTGGATTTACAAGACCCAGCTGACTCATCATGGACTTGATGAGCCCTTTCCCCTCTCCCATCAAAGTCTTTTTTGTCCTATTTAGGTAAAAACAGCATGGAAGTATAACAAAGCTCACATGCAGAACAAGATTTTAATAAGCAGCAAAAAATTACAGGTTTGTATCATTATGAAAAAGGAAGCAAGAAAAACAAGCAGTAAATCTAGGAAAAATAAGCATAGCAGTAAATGGTAAGGGGAACAAGGTGTGAATTATTTTTCATCCCAGTCAAACTAGTACTCCAGTACTGTATATAACACTGTGCTAGCAAATCAAAGTTAGGTTTTTAACTATTTCCTTCAAGTTTTCTACACCAGTCTGCATAAAAACCGATAATTACACTGTTAGGGAAAAAAAAAAAAAAAAGGCTATATATTGCAGAAAATATACCTTTCAGAAAAATTAAAATCTACATGCGAGTCTCTATTTGTCATTTCATTTTTCATCTGATCAAACAGGAATTTTCTCAGGTAAAAAGTAAACAACAGTGATAAGCAAAGTTGAGTTCACTGTGTCTTGCCTATCACCAATAACCAACTGAAGCCTGACTACTGCCAGGTAGTACTACTTACAAGCCAGAGAAGAACTGAGGTCATTCTTCCATAGCTGTTTTTGATAGTGAAGTAGAAGGTTACAAAGAGAAAAGTTGAGGAAAGGGAAGGAAAAGAGATAAAGCAAAAAGTTATACCATAAGTGATTTTATTTGTGTCAGGACCGAGCATGGACAGCACTAGAAAAAGATGCATACATTGTAAGTCTCTATCTTTCAACCAAAGTTCTTGAAGTTGCTAATTCATACCAAAATGATCAATTTCACCTGAAATATTTCTATGCTTTGACTTAAAAAAAAAAAATCTTGAGACTGTAACAACTCCAGTGAAACTTGGCACATTTGTTGTTGATATGTATGCCATATATATGCCATACGTTCACATATATGCCTAGTGCCTTATTAGTTGTTCTACACCATGACCTATTGCCAATGGCCAACAGCAATGCAGAGGTCTCTGGATCTCCCAGAAAACAGTAAGAGTATTTTTCAGTTCTTCTAGAAATTTGTAACCGCAGAAAACTTCTTCGAGTAATTTTAAAACACGCTTCAAATTATCAAAAGGATCTAGAATATTTTTAAAAGATTAACCCTTAAGAACTATTTTCAAGCTAGAGAACTTGAATATCAGCTTCAGTATTTCAAACAACTTTCTACTTTTTAAAGCCAGTGTAAGAAGCATTAGACTCACTATCCCAGTGAGTAACCAAGTAAAACACACTTCAGGTGCAAGATGAAACTATAGTGAACTAAAATGACTGAGAAGCTAATAAGAGCTCCAAAGTCCCTGTGGCAGAGTGTGACAGAGAGCCTAGTTTAACACTGTGTCTTGAGATTCTTCACTGCAAACTATACACCTTCAGAAAATGACCATGGAAATCTTGGATACAAGCTTAGCTGAGACGAGGCAGAAACTGAAAGCAGTAAACCTCACTAGGTAAAGTTGTGTGTATGTGACACCTAGAGAAACCTTAGGTCAAACCTCTTAATTGCCTACAAGATGGATGGCCACACGCAGATATTAAAGAGTTTTATTACTAAAATAAGTGACAAAAATTATGTTCTCCTTTACTTACCTGCCAAAGCCCAAGCCCAGGACAAACATGGAATCCTAACACATCTGTTGTCATCACAACCACCTAACCTCACTCCCTGCACTGCCTGCATTAGGAGAAAGCTACAGAACTTGATGAAAAAAAAACTATTTTACAGGGGATGAATGAATTTATTAATAAAAATATCTTACTTAACAGAGAGGTTTCTGCTATTTTCACATTAATCACTTCTCCTGATTGTGCTTTTATTATAGCCACTTAAGACGGTTACCGTGGCTTTTTCAGATTGATATCCACCCATTCAGACTGTCCACTAACACATGAAACATGGGGTGGAGAAAAAAGAGGGACCGTAACATGAAGACTTAAACTCATGCATATTTCTTTAGTAGAGAGACACTTCCAGGTATACAACTACGCACTAATTATATCGAGAATAACTGCATGCATGGCTTCAGCATTGCATATACTGGGCTTTTAACCATGCCGTTAATGCTAAAACGATCAAATGTCCTTGTTTTGACTTCAGAGACTTAAGGTTACAAGTAGACAGAACTGTGCATAGCCTGGATGTTAGGACAGAATTTCTTAAGAATTCCAGTTTTCAGTAGGACAGCAACCTACAGAACAGCTTTAAGATGTAGAATTTCTTAAGTCTTACTGTTAAAAATTCTGTATTTTCCAAGAAAGTTTTAAGTTTTACACCTTGAAATATCTGTGGAATGCTATCTGTGGAAAACTATGGAAAACGTTATCTTACATGTACTAGCTGGCTTCGAGCTTGAGATTTCCCCAACGAAGATTGGCTCATCATCATCATCATCCTCCTCCACTTCTTTCACTCTCTTTTGCCACGGTTCTAGCTCCTCTTCTTCACATTCCATAAATAATTCTGCCATCTTGAGTCTAGATGGTAAAAAACAAAACACACACACCAAAACATTCAGTACTTTATGAAAGAAATGTTTCATTGTTCAGTAAAGATTACTGCACTTGATGATAATTCCCATAAAATGGTCTTCCTCTATGTTCTATACAATTTTAACCTGATCCAATATAGAAGATCTTTAAAGATTGACACATCACCTTCCTCATAACTACTCAAATTCTCATCTTCGCTATTAAAGATGAGAAAAGACCAACAATATACTCCACATAATTTAAACTACTTTTGTACAATCTCCCAGTAACTAACAGAGGAAGCCTCTGACACAACAGTGAAAGGTATCTTTCAAAAAATACTCATATTCCAAGTAAGTGATTCAAAAGAAATATGAAGACCCGACTACGAAGCATGTAATATACCTGGCACAAATGAGTTACTGAAACACTAGTTGCAGCTTTATTCTCTTTGCATCTGAAAAAACCCAAACCAAATAAAACCCCACCCAAACCCACAACCTTCCACAGCCCCACAAATTGTGTAAGACTTTGCCAGGGCTTCCCAAATAGTCACATTTGCTTTAAACCCAGCAAAAATAAAACAAAACAAAAAATGCCCAAACCCATGCAACAAACTATAAACAAACCATCCCCAAAAAGACCTCAGGCAAAAAAACCCACAACAACAAAACCCCAAAACCATACCCACAATGCATTTCAGTGTTTGCATTATCAATTAGGACTTGATTAAAATCTTGCATTGATCTCATTAGATTCAAGTCCCTCATGCTTGGAGACTTGCGCTTGCAGTACGGAAAAAAAAAGGAATGTATGAAAATAGTCATGAAAATATGTAGCTCTTGGAATTAACCAAGGTAACATCAGCACCTCTAACCACAGCTGGCTTTGTTTTTCAAATAAATGGTGATAGCCAGTGAAGTTTTCTACTTTCTTTTCACATCCTCTAACATAATCTTGAAAGCATTTCTGAAGAATACAGGAAATAAGAAACTTTTATATTTCTTTACACACACTACCAATAATTAATTTGTAATAAGACCAGTAATTTCATAAAACTACAGGGCTGTCTCAGCAATAACCAGGATCGAGATCCCAATACATTTGCTTTGTCTAAGACACAGAGCTTCTCCAAAAATTCAATGTCTCCATTTTTTGGTAAATTGGAGAGGAAACAATATACTTTTGCATGAGGAACCCAACAGTAACTTCAGCCGATATAGGAATTCCTTGAAATTAATGAGCAGTTAAAGCACATTAAATTTAATTCAGCACTGGACTGCTTCCACAAAAAGTGAAGAATGTCTGAGCCACTGTTCCTTTCATGAAGGCCACAATCCATATAAAAATATTTTTAGTCTTATTACCAGGCTACTGCCAACACAAAAGATTACCAATACTCTTCTCCTTGTGTTGAGGCAACACTTACCTGACAAAGCAAACTAGTTAAAGAAGTCTGAATTCCCAGTATTATGCAGTCACAGTTGGCTGCCAGTTTAACTCCCTTAACCTAATAGCCAGGGCATCGGACCAGTACTGATGTATATAATTATGTTACTAAAACTATCAAGTCTTAATACACAAGGTGACAAAATCAACACTGCATTCATAATAATAAACTGAATTATCTTGCAACATTAAGCAGGTGTTTATTGAACACACTTTTCTGTACAATTTCCCATTATTTTCTCCTTACCAAAAATATTTCAAGAGCAACGTATATATTAAAACATTGGGTCAAGTTTCTTTTTTGAAAGTATAACTAAGAATACTCATTATTTATCAACACTGCTTGAAAAGGAAGTTTTCAGCACTGACACAGTGAGAGACTGGCTAATATCTCAGAAGAGAAGGCAATTTCAGGATAGGAGTAACGAGCTGCTAGATTTGGTGTCGGACTGTAGAAATAATTAGTCTCTAACAGCTTATCACAGGTGAGCAGAGATAATCATGCCCCTACTTGCATTAAAGTGCACGAAAATGGGGTTGCTCTATAAAGTAGCAAAGCTATACTTCTTTCCTTCATCAGCTGAGGGTGCTGAAGTTAAACACAGTGCTAGGAAAGTCACTAAACTAGATTCTTGTCATGGGAAAAGAGGAATAATATGAAGCCAGTTTCCACTTGACAGAGACAAGGGCCAAGCGTCAGGTCTTGGAAAAAGCAGCAACCCTGACTCCCCTCTGTAGAAGGATGTTCTTAGAATGCCTTTTCTTTACGAACACAGAGGTAAAGTTTATGAGACTTCAAAGGCAAAAGAAAAGACTACTTCCAGAGACTTCTTTCATGGAACTAACAACATAAATAAGAGTTATGCTTTTTTTTAAAAAAAATCATTTTATTTGACCTCAGGGGAAAAAAAGTAACCTATTATACAATGTGCTCATAGAATGCAAATAAGAGCACATATAATTTATATTAAAAACACAAACCAGGCATATGGTTGCCTATAGTAACAAGATACATATGATAACCTCAGCTATGCTAGGATGTGGCTCATTTTTTTAATACAGTTTGAAGTAATTTTATAAAATAGGCATGAACTTTCAGAAAGTTACACCAACCAGTGGCACCTCTTAAGGATGTTTCTTTTTATGAATCAGGATGTACATATTAGGGTATTCTCAAAAGGTGACTCAGAACGTATGGCAGCTTTTAAAAGGTAAATATCAATATTATTTCAGATCTTTCAAACTCCTTTTAAAATTTCAATTCAATGATTTTAAGTCAAGATTTCACTGACTTTTTTCCTGGCAACAAATCCAGCCTAATGAGGTCCCACCTCGCTCCCACACTGCTCCCTCAATTGTGTTAGTACAACTTTTCACAAGACTATGACCTGAACCAGTGCAGGTTAAAAATAACCTGGCCCACTAACAGTTCTACCAGCACGACTGAGAGATCAAAAAATCTGCGGCCAGAGCAATCACAGTTGCAGTAAGGGGGAATGGATTTGATTACAGGTGGTGTGCAGGAACTGCTCAAATGGTCACCATTGCCAAAGGAAACATCTACATCAATTTTTAAAGTACAACTAGCTTCCAAGTTTTCAGCATCCTTAACTACATCAATGTAGAAAATGCATGCCAGGAATTCCGCTAGTGGCTGCTCTCAAAGCCAAAACCAACAGTGAATCCTCCACTCACTCTCCACAAATATTTCCCAGTGGAGGTGCAGCCACCAGCATAAGAAAGGTAAACCTATTGACAAGAGTCTTGATTTTCTCAATTTTAAAATGTTTAAACACATATACATATACACATTCATACGCACATCTCCTTAAAGGTAGTCCATGGATCTGAGACATCCAAAACTCCGATGAAATGCTGTATGCATTTTAAAATGTCATTAGATTATATCAGTATATCACTTTCAAATGCAACTGCCCAGCAAAAACTAAGGCTAGTCATGAAAGTTCATTAGTTTTTTTACTCTTAGGATTTTAAAGCCCTCACACAGAAACAACAAAAATGATACAAACGTTAGTAAACGTAACAACAGGTTTAGTGAAAACAGCAGGAAGTGATCTACAGAAACGTACCTTAAAGATGTATAGAAATCAATACCATAGAAAATCATGGCAAATGTAGCTGCAATAAGATTTAGAAATACCAAAACCCCATTTATAACTTTAGACGCAATTCACTTGTTCCATTCTTAAGGTCAAGTGAACCTCCCAATACTTCTTTGGATTGGTTTAAAATAACGGAAACAAAATCACTAGTATGAAATAGGTAGTGAGCTTGAAGACTGAGGGCATCTACATTAAACTAGAAAGTTCTCAGACTAGTCTTATTTGTCATCTTTCCTTCACAGTATCACCAGTGAATTATTCAAAATTTTTTTTTTTAATGCCAGTTTAACAGTTTTACTGCAAACGAAGAGGAAAGCTATATTATTTACAACGTGGATCATAATGTGGAGCACTCAGGTTGTATTTTTCAGATGACTGCCCAGACAGGCATAAAACTTTGCATCGTGTTAGCTGTAGAAGAGTGTGCAATCCATGGCTTCATATTTTTCTTGAGCGCTGCATTTGTTTCAGCAGTGAAGAAACCACGACCAAGCTGAAACTGAACCTGAAAGTTTTGAAAAGCCAAAGTATAAACCAATTTCCCGCAAAACCAAACCAACGATACTCTCTCTGCCATGCGATGGTATAAGCTCCGCCTAGGGAAGGGCAATACTGCCTTTGCAAACGAGTCAGAAGTTCACACCCCCGAGCTGCGATGGGTGCGAGCCCGCAGGAGGAAGCCAAGTCCCCGAGGGCAGCCGAGCAGCTGCCGCTCCATCCGCAGGGCCCCTGGCGCCGCCGCCTCCGACGCAGCCTGACCGCCCCGCGTCCCGCCTCCCCAGCGCCGGGTGACCGCAAGGACTCGACTGAGGCCGCAGGTTCGCGCCTGGACGAGGCCCGCATACCACAGCCGCGGCGGGAGGGGCGGAGGCCCGGCGGCAAGCCGGGTATCCGCTGCCAATGGCCGGAGGCCCTAGCGGCGACCTGCCCCTGGACGGCGAAGGCAGGGCGGAGCAAGCCCTGCCCGGGACGCCTCTGCGGGCAGACACCCCTGGTTCCCGGCGAGGCGCCGCTGGCGGCCCGAGGAACCCCTCTCAGCCGGGGGTCTCCGGTCCACAGAGGCGACGGGGGCGCAAGGCCGCGCTCCGACCTAAGATGGCGTCGGTCTCGCAGGCGACAATCCCCCCCGCGGCCCGGTCGCCGCCGAGCGGTAGCTCCCTGCCTCCCGGGGAGGCGGCAGGCCGCCCCGGCAGGGAGGGCCGAGGGGCAGAAACGGGCTGGCTTACCGTGCTGCGCGTCCGGAGAGGCCGCGGCAGGCCGCCCCGCTCCCTTCCTCGGGACTGCCGGGGGGATGGGAGGCAGCGGCGCCGGCGGAGGGGCGTCGCGATACTTGGGGCAGTACCGCGCCGACGCGATCTACGAAATCGTCACTCGCAACCTCACCTACAAACTCGAAGTACACGTGCTCGACCCGATCGGCGACGCTTGTGGCTTCGACTGTTCGAACCGCGCGTCGCAGACAGCTTCCGATGCTGCTTCGAGCCGTGCGTTCTCTGCGTCGAGTTCGGCGCCAGCTTCGTCGTCGAGCTCGCCTTCTGACGCGCCCGCAACCCGACCGTCGACCGGTGCTGGAAGGTCGGACGAATCGCCGGTCGATGCCACGTCCGGTACGAATGGCACTGCGTCTTCTGGATGGTCGCGGG
>JAVSBS010007185.1:10696-26972 GCA_033124195.1 Coracias cyanogaster | reverse complement strand
CTGAGTTCAGTGTTGGCCTGTGTGATCAGGCAACTGATGGCAGCATAAAATGATGATGGCTGAACCAGCACAACAGTATCACCCTAGTATTTACAAGTACACATACTCCACTGAAGCTGAGAAAAACTAACAAAACACTTGGGCAATCTAAAAATCAACTGGTTTTTAGAGGGTCCAATAGCATAAAAACACTTAATACATTCAGAAACAAATCACTGGTAAAGTCCATTAGAGATGCAACTGGACTGTGGGTTATGGTAGCTCTTACATCCTCACTGACTCCCAATTCTTTCCCCTATGATGGTTTAGAATCTGCACCTCTAATTGGCTTCCCTTGGAGGAGGCATCACTGAGTACCTCACAGATCCAGATCCATATCCATATCACATCATTAAACACTTCAGAAGAAGGAAGAACAGAAGTATAGCAAGCCATATGACCCTTAAGCATCAGAGTAGTGGGATTATGATCAACAATAAGTTTTCCACAAACAAGTCTTAAACCCACAGAGAGCGCTAAAAGTTCTACAGGCTAAGGGCCATAGAGCTGACCTCTCTCTGTCCAGGTCCTATGTAGAACACAAAACTCTCATCATATGAATGATGCAACTAAAAGAGCAAGGACATGAAAAACGAGACTGCTACTCATACAAGTAAGCTTTTGCTCTCACTGTGATTAGTATTTGTGGATGAAGAGTGCAAGTATCAAGGCATTCTCTCTCCCCAATATACTTAACCATAGGCTTACAGCAGCAGAGAATGAGCTTCATGAACTGCCCTTTCTATCTTTGCAGAGCTGAAATAAGCAAAGAGTCCCTCCTTCATCCTAAAATTGGTCACATATGTTCTTGCATCCCCTAGAAATATGGACAGTCTGAGAAAACTCACACACCGAATCTCTACAAATGTTAACGAACTGCTGACAATGTTAGTTATCAGTCTCCACCTAGTGGGGAAAGGATCTTCTGCATTAGCATTTGGAGACTTTGAAGGCACAGCATCTGGAGGGAACAACTTTTGGGTAAAGCACTTTTTGAGCACTAAAATAAATGAAATTCTAACAAGATGCACAAGGTAACCCCTGCAAGGAGAACTATCAGAGGACAGGCTACAAACTGCAGAGGACAAAAGCTTCGAGCATTAGTACAACATAATGCCAAGGCAGAAGATGCAGCTATTGCTACTGCCCAGTAGCCAATGGGACAATGATCCCTATGCAGCATCTTTCCTATGAGACATTTCGTCATCACAGCAAAGGTCAGGCTCTAACAAATAGATGGACATTCCCCAGTCACTTTTCTGGATGATATTTAACATTTTATGCTTTAGAGAACCAAAACACACTTCCAAGAAAGCGTGGATGAGGAGGGCACAAAAAGTCCTGGAGTTTAAAAACACAACTGCCTTAAAAGGCACACAATTCCTTCAGCAGGTAAAGTACAGCTACTACCTAAGATAAACATCCTAGAATTAAAACAGTTGGAACAAAAGTAACCTCAATTTCCACAGTCAATACACCAAGCTAAAAATCCCAGGCATTTAACAGCTAACACATCAGAGCATTCAGAACCATTTGTGAGTTCCTAGTATGCAACCAAGCTCAGCTACTGAAGTCAGTAGTGGTCATGTTTGAACTTCCGTCCATAGTCTAACTCAATCCTTTGGATGTCCAGCTTCAATTAGTTTAATTCAAAACCTAGTTTAAAAAGTTGTAGACAGTTGCTTTTATTTAAAGCACCCCTAAAAGTCAGTTGTTCTTACAATCAGACTACTGGGTTTTCTGAGCTCTGTTTGGTTTTGTTTTTAAATCAAGTCGAACTAGGAAGAAGCTACAAGGACCAAGCTCCAAGGCTGGGTAGTATATCAGTAGACATATCTGATAGCTGTTTGCCCCAACAGTAACAGTCCTTTCTTCAACACCTTCAGGAAGACTAAACTGCAGGAGTATACTGATTCTATACTCTAGACCTTTCACTGGCTACCAGTTAGCCACAAGTCCAAATTCAAACCACTCCCATTTTAACACTGTTTCTTTCTCACCCTGCCATGTCCCACATTGCTGCTTTGGGACTGTGAAACTCTGCGATATCGGTTTCACAACAGCTTAAACCTACCAGGGCTAGTTCAGTAGTGCTGCCTTTTCTTCCTGTGCAAGCATAGGTGCTGGAGAGCTAAGTTATCTCCTCCTCTCAGGACAGGACAGGCAGCAGGGCTGCAACAGTCTCAACCTGTTGGTTTCAGCGGACACAAAACAACCTCCCTGTACTGTGGCTGCAAAATAGGGATCACTCCAGCTTTCAACACAAGCTTCTTCCCAGAGTCCTTCTGCAAAGTCTGACAAGATACCTGTCCTCCAACACGCATTTACACACGTTCTAATAAAGTCACCTATGTGTGTGTTACAACAACTGCAACACAAATGCTTGCTTAGTCTGAAAGATGTAGCATCCTTTCAAACAGCAAAGTCTGTCATAAATGTTACCATGTTAACAGAAAAGCCAGTAAGATATATTTCAACCACAGGATAATTTGTCTTGCCCATACAACCATAGCATTTTAAAACAAAGTAGCACATTAAAGGTGCCAAAAACCTCATTCTGTAAGTTCTGCCTTTATTTATAAACCTGTCCAATCTTACAGTAAACCAGGTTTCTTTACACATCTCAAATTCTACACTGATAGGAACAGTTCAAATGCATAATTTTAGCTAGTTTTATTTCAGTTTAACAAGATTATTTTTAAGTGCTATTCTTAGATGGTCCACACATCAGTAGACTAGTTGAGGCATGGCCATGAGAAAAGAAATATAGCTTCAGAGACTTATACTTCACTCAATCATCTGCTGGGTCTTGTCACGTTTATGTACAACGGCACGCAGCTCTGTGACATTCTGAATTCAGGGTTACATACAGAAAGTATTTTCAGATGAAAGCTATATCACAATTGTATTAACCATGAGGTGGCTGTACTTGCATTAGGAGTGGACAGCAAGCAAAAAGAATATTTACTCCCAGATTACTAATTTTCACATCCCATTGAACCTATGTCAAATTCTTACACCTTTAGGGATGACAAATGTTCATGTCTTACATTCTACAACTGGAGACATTAGCTTAAAAAAATGTATCTGTTTATAAAGTACATCTGTTCTGCTTTTCCAAGAGTTGCTTACAGCTAAAACATTCTGTACTATGCCTAGCTGATTCTTGAAATTATGCTTTTAATTCAAAGACAAGTGCTACAAATTCAGCTAAAATAGCAAATAAAAGAGAAATCAGTTAATGAAGCCCACATTTTACGCAAAAACCCCTAATGAGTCATTAAAAGGAGAAAAACAGCTTGCTAGTTGATTTTTTTTTTAGTTAGTTGGTTTGGGTTTGTCTCTTTCCTTGTTTTTTACCTGAAAAATGCAGATTGCAATACATACAGAGCAATACTTCTTTCCAGTCAGATACCATACCTGTGTGAAATATTTTCCATCTTGTTTCAGGACTTTCATTGAGAGATCAAGAATCAACCGCAAAAACTCCCATGTGGAATCTGCATATAGAGCATGATTTAAAGACAGATCACTATTAAATATGCAAGACCTGCAACATATCTACTGTTTAAAAAGTAGCTATCCTAAACCTTTAAAAAAATCCCCAAACAACAATCAATGAAGAAAACCCACACAACCCATACACAATGGCCATGATAGTAGAAGTATCTCATTCTTCACAGAAATTTTCCAGGGGTTTCCAAGAAATTACAGAGTGGTGGGAAATTTACTAGAATGAGAACTCCCCAGATATGAACCCATGTAATTCTTGAGAAAGTATTATTCTGGAATAAGAGCACAGTTTAAAGAAGTCCTAGGCACTTGCTAATTCTTTCTAACACTCAAGAAAGAATAAAAAAATAACAGATGTGTTACTATCGTTCTTTGCCTCTAGGTTTGCTATTAAAGGGCAAAAATCAAAGTATTTTTATTCCAAATTGCCAACTACTACGCAGTGGGAAGGCAGAAATGTAGAAAATCTTCAGAAATTTAGCAAAGTAAGATTAACCTTCTTCTGGAGATGTGGAGATTGGAACCGCTGTCAGATCATTAATTACATAATCAAACATCCTTCCTTCTTTGGCATACCTCTTCAGTACGGGAATACAGTCTTCAATTAAAACCTGTAAGAATGAAATACTGTAGCTGGTCCTCAAAATACCCTAAAACTGACCAGGTAAAAGGAGCAAATGCAGATTCATAGAAATTGAGAGGGAAAGTTCAACGTTAAATATAGAGTTATTTGGGCTCCATTTTCAACTTTTTACATCATATAAAAAGGAGGAATAGTTGTGGGAATCATGACAATAACAACATTGGTACTAGAGAACCAAATTTCCTTGCCCTGTCACTGATTGCTGGGTGACCACTGTTATACCCACCAAATGATAACACCAGCTAGCAGTCCCCCAACAAACAAGTAAAATAAGGTATTTGTTTGAAGGGTCACTGATTCATGCAAAGTAGTGTGTGTCATCTCTTAATTTTTTTCATGCATTTTTAGCTCACACCTGTAAACTAGTATCTGTGAGAGCCTTAAGGAGCAGAAAGAAAAGATTTCCAGTATAGATGTCAGATTACATCTGAGTTAGTTTGTAATCTGTCAGACGCAACACGTAAAGACCTTAACTGCAGGGACACATTATTTTAACTTTTAAAAAAACTTTTAATATACTAGCAGTGTAATAGTAAGAGATTTTGCCTGCAAATTAAAAGTCATTTTAAAAATGTGTATTACAAATTCAGATATTCTCAGCAGTACAGAACAACTTACATACATGCTGCTTCTATCTTTTCATCAATTTAAGGAGTTACATTTAACACTGGACCCTTACTGCTATTTCCTCTTTATTTGTAAGATATGGCAATAAACATTCTCCTACTTCACATTCCTTAAAAGCTATAATTATATTCAAAAGAGTTTGATGATGGAGAGTTAAAATATTTGGTACTAATGTATACTTCCAACCAATCCCACTGCCAGCTATTAACATTTAAAGTGTCATAAAAGGAAAAAATTCTTCCCAAAACTAAGGATATTTTTCCCCAAAATTTTGCCATAGCAGTCTTCCAGGCTAGGTATAACTGTATTTGAAATATTACCTCTAATGAAAGAAAATCAAGAACTTACTTGATAGCATTCTCCTTTCAGATTGTCTAAGACATCTCCGCATGTTTTGCGCATGTATTTTTTACACCCGTCGATCACCATTTGGTCAATGTTGGAAGCTAGTTAAGGCATTCTACATTCCAGAAGTAATACAGGTAGCAGTTCCTACTTCTTCAGAAAGAAATTCCCCAAAAGGTGACATTCACAAAGGAATAGCAAGATCTGTATCTTGGTATACATACTTCAATAGCCAACCTCACATATTTGCCTCCAGATTCAGTTAGAGGTTTAGGAAGTGCTTATTTGTTTTTAACCAGTATTTCTGGTACCTTAGATTACCACTACTGGGAAAGCTTGAAATGTGAACAATAGGATGGCACATTTAAAAACCCCATAAAGCTAAACTAGGTTAGAACTTTAACCTGCATTTTTAAACCAGTTATTTTTATTTTCTAGCAAGGGGACCCCAAAACCTAGGATGGTCAACATTTCATATGGCTAACAGTGGTTTACATGACAAAATATTTGAACTACAGAACATTGAAAACTTGCTTTGTACCAGCATTTTTAAGACAGGGCAAGAGCTGGTCATTCTGCCACCAAGGCAATTCACCAAGTCCTGACATTCCTATTTTTGTTTCTAGGATTTTTTTTTTAATAGCTTTCTTTAGAAAAACAGAAGAACCCAAGAAGACAGAACTCAGCCCAAATCACAAACCTGACAGACTTGTCTGCTGTTATCAGAGAAGATATCAGCCTTATAACAAGTCTTCCCCTTCAGTTCCACGTAAATTTCTACTTAAGCATTACAGTGTGAATTGGGAACTTGAAAGCTCATGCTGCATAATGATGCACAAATAGGTAGCCACTAGGTCTCTCAACTCACAAAAAGATTTTGTTTTAGACCCTATCTCCTTAAACAAATCAGAACCCAACAGTTAATTATGCTCAATGCTAACACATCAGCAGAAAATGCAGGCTGAAAAGTACTGAAACAAATGATCAGTCATTTCTCAAAGGATATCTCTACCATAGTAACCATCTTTGGCTTTAGTTTGACTATCTCATATAGTATACCTCCATCACCACCTCCCAGGATTAGCACTTCTTTCCCAGTGTAGTCTTCTTTTCCACTGCCCATTATGGCTTGAGTATATGCCAGGTCACTCTCTGCCAGATCTGTATGGAAGGAAGAGAATGAGATGGACAGAAACATTACATCTTGAATTATTCTCATTAATTGGTATTAATCCAAAGGTGATACAATACAGAAGAAAAAAAGAGCATCTACAGAAACAGCCTAACATGCAAGCAGTCCAGGTAACAGGAGGGTGGTGATTTACCAAAGCTAGGGAGATCCTCCTCAGAATCCCACAGGGGATTTTTCTAGTTCTCAATGCAAATTCAACAATGGCTAACTAACATTAGAAAGCATTGTGTGCTAAGAGAAGCAGTTGTAGAGCAAGACTGCCAGTACTTATGACTTGATGTCCACGCTTCAGTGGGTTTTTACCTCAGACTAGTGCTGCAAGAGACAAATCAGATTTATGAAAACACACTCTGGACTCAAACTAAACAGAGCAACCTAGATGTCCCCCAGTGGATCCCTGCACAGAAGCATAAGTATGCCTGTTAACACTTAACTGCTGAAGAGCTCTGAGGCTTGCCTTCTGACTTGGTCACCATTCACTTGAAAGCAGGCAGCTTTAAAAACAGATCTGAGCTACAAGGGCAAAGCTTTGTGCAGTGGCACATCATGGGATATCCTCTCATTCTGTCTGGCCATCAGCACTTCACTTGTAAGTGCACAATAACAAAAGCAGTATTTTAAAATCCCATGGAAGGTAAATGAAGTCATGGCATACTTCCCTTTCTGAGGCACATTGTGGGAACATTCAAACAAAACCTCATCTCTGTATGAAATGGATGCAAATTTCTGGCTAGAAGTATGAAATATCTAATTTGGTGATTTCAAACAATTCTAACTGAATTAGAAAATACCCTGCTAATGAATTCAATAACAACACTTTTCAGCTGCCATCTGCACTGAAATCCCCCTGACAGCTACAGAAAGTTAACTGAATGGTTAGAGGTATTTCTGGTGACTTCAAAACACTATAATCAAATTTCTTAATTACTCCGCCATCAGACTGAAATTAGGTATTTTATCCCTAGGACAGCAACATCTGTCATTTACCTCAGTACTTTTCAACATAATTATGGAAAAATTTTACAAAGCATACTCCTTGATGCCTGAATTTTCTAGAAAAGAGCATTCTTTATCCAGATTAAAAGAACAGTAGTCTATCTTCTCACTTTCAGAAATACAAAGAACAGCAATGTGTACGTGCACATACGTAGCTTCCAGCATCAGAACCATGGCCCTTAGTAACCTATTAAAATTGTGCCATAGCAAGATAGAAAACACCACTTCCTACAATTTCACACAAAAGATCCTCAGGTGAGATCATACTTACTAACATCCCCACTGAGGATAAGAATATTCCCAAACTGTTTTGAATGCAGAATTTTAATATTCTGAAAAGGTGAATCTTCATCATAAACAACTTCATCTATGTCGTACTCCACCAGGCGTCCATCAGCTGTGGGCCAATATCTATCAATGACACCTCCTCTCAAAATGGCTGGCAATCTAGAAAGTAATAGAAAAAAATTACAAAATATGCCCTCCAAACAGCTTGCGGATTTGCCATAATAAATAAATAATATTCGCAAGAGGCATCTAAGCAAACTTGCAAGATTTAGCACTGAGGTAAGAAACCTATTAGCCATAGGTTAAATATACATAGCTTGCTAAGGCACAGAGAAAAGGCAAATGGTTCTTCCTTGTGTACAACTCCCACAGTGTGTGTGAATTTCTCTCCGCCCTAAGAGAGGGAGTTTACCTAGCATATCAGAATTGGTTCATGACTAGAAACAGATACAATACAAGAGCACTGCAGTCAAAAAGCCATGACGAAATCTCTTCCCACCTTCAGCTCAGCTAAGAATGCCATTTCTTTGAGATTAGCGGATCTCACTCTTCTAAAGTTGTACTGAGACATTTTGAACACATACATAAACACAAAAAGTGTGTTTCAAGCTGAGTCAGGTCACCCTGCAGTGTATAAGCATAATTCCTGCTATCAACCAACATTCTGTGTTACTTTAGAAAAAAAAGGATTTCAAGCATCTGCATAGATGGTTTTGGTGTTTAATTCCATATAGAAGTTATCTTGGTTCAAACCAGTACTTGCCTGTAGAGACAAACTATTTGAACTGACAGTGAATGATCAAAATGATTGTATCCCCTTCTAAACAAAATGTGAAGGCACAGAATTCATCAGGTTTCCTACACACACTTCAGAGTTAAGGGTTGTTTTTTTCCAGAGGAGGGTGTAACAAGATCAGACAGACAAGCTTCTTCTAAATTCACTAGTGATTATCAATAGATTTCAGAAATACTCTCTACCCCCAGCCAGCCAGACGATGGCAGCACATGGTGGCAGCAAGAGCAGCCACGCACAATGTCACAACAACAAAAATACCGAACAACTTTTCCAGCAGCATTAATTCCAGTGGAGCTGTGGGAAGCCAACACCAGAAGGATTCAAAGTTTTATTTTTTTTTTAAACAAAACAAAACCACACCAAAAAGACCGCTAAAACCCAAATCTGAGTGTTGTGTGAAAAGATCTGTGCTAGATCCACTGCTCTAGGAGGTTCATCTTCCTATATACTAAGGTAACTAAACTCATCTAGACTGCGTCAGGCAGGCTTTTTCCTGACTCACTTTTAGCAAGCTCCTATTCACAGGGATTCCACAAACTCCCAATATCTTTCAGTATTAAAATACCCTCAAAGAGAGAGTTTCTCCCCCACATACACAATACTATCTACATTTGCACACTATACACCAGGTGAGGCTTTACCAGGAGAAAATAATGCAAGAAAACTACCTGTGTTTTAACATACAATTTTTATCTTTAGCAACTACGCAAACTAGCCACATACAGAAGTAGATGTACAAACTTACCGTTTCACTCTTTTTATATTACCATGAAACAGTTCTTTCATTTTTTCTTCTACTTTGTTTAGAAGCTGAAAAAAGAACAAAGAGAGGTGGAATTTATAGGTGATAACTTAATGTAAAATATCTGTTAAATTAGGCTACTTCGAAGGCAATAAAAAGTAGCACCTGCACTGAAACGCTTTGAAATGTAACATTAGAAGGCTAGGAATAACTAGCTGGTCTGCTTAGCCTCATTACTAGCAAGAATGTGTGTACTGTAGCAGCTGTCATCACTGGATTTAGCTGTCCTCCAGGATAACATAACCAGACCTTTCAGGCAGAGCCAAAGAGGGAACACAAGAACCCTGTAAGGTTTCATTCCTGCCAAAGCAGTGGCCTATTCTCCTGTACTATCCAATTTCTGAAGCTTTCATATCTCAGGGAAGATGAAATTATTTTTCTCTTGTGGGGAAGAAGTTTGAGTATAGAGGCTCCCCATCTCTCAGATTACAGAAGGAAAAAAAAAGTCATACACTAATACACCAGGTGGTGGGTTAGGCATCACTTGTCCCTCACTGCCCTGGGTACCTGGAGAGACCGAAGTCCAAATCCAGGCTGCCACATCTTTACAATTTTTACAGCAAAAAACTTGAAGCCCAGCACATGCTAAAGACAAGTGTGCACATGCATGCATGCGCATGTGTATGTATCTACAAGAGGTGTTACTACCCATGTGTAAGCATTCAGGTTTGAACTAACTTTGATATTTCAAAATCTCTTACCAAGATACTCTTTGATAGACTTGAAGGGGAGAATGGGCTCCCCACGCAGTTTGATAAGCCTAGTAAGATAAGCATCACTCATACCTGATCAACTTCCTCTCTTCCTTTCGTATGATCATTGTAGCTCTGCAGATCTACCAACACTAATCCATGAGGGTGAATTCTCAAATTGGCAAAACTACAAAATAAAAGAGACAGTGATGACAACTTTATTATCAAAACTAAGAGTGAGGAAAACATCTGAAATGCGTTATCTTAAATTCAGAATGCACATTTCTTTCTCCAGTCATCCATAATTTTTGGCAGTGCCAGCTCCAGTCTTCCTCTGCAAGTTCACTAAGTAGCAAACAGAAAGTTGCAAGAGCATAACTAATAAAATCAGCAGGCAGCAAGGCAGTGAAACAGGGTGTGTAAACCGTAACAACAATGGTATGGGGGAAGATACACTCCTACTAGTCTCAGTTCTTTAAATAAGGCCTTCTTGAACAAGTCTGTTGTGCTGGCTTTAATTTTTAATTGATATAAAGCCTCAAGAACACAACTGGAGACTTTCCTTTTCCTATATATTCTTTCCCGCTTTCTTAAAAAAACCAACAACTTTATAGCAACTATGCAGAGACAGTGTTCACATTCAAAGCTGAGAAATAGTAAGTGTCCTGGAGCAAACCACAGCTTTGACTGGCAAAAATTATAGCAGCAAACTCTCACTGATCAATATAGATGCAAAATAGACATAATTCCTATTCTGTTTATTATAGGAGCATTTAAAGACCAAAGAACAATGCAAAGAGCAAAGCACCATGTTAGGTGTTATGTGGACAAACAGAGGACATTAAAGAACTTGCAACAAACAAAACAGAAGGTAAGTATTATAGGGAAGTACACAAGAAAATAAAAACAGTAGCAGAGGTGATATCCTTCCATACTGGGGGAGGCAGGGGAAGACAAAAAGAAACCAAAATGCTACAAGGGTATTATGTAAAGGAAGGGAGGGGAAGCATGCCCTGCAAGAAGAGGGTAGGGGGGGATGGGAATAGGAATAGCCAAGCAAAGAAAGAAGGGTATTCACAAGTGGAAGTCCGAGGTAAAGCTGTAGACTGTTCTCTGAATGCCACCTTCTTGCTTGTATGCCATCACTCTACTCAGCCTCAAAGGTAAAACATAAACCAATTCTTGTTGAGACAAAAAAAAGTTTAGCTGATCTGCTGAACTCCCATCCACTCCCAGTGGTCTCCCCACCACTCCCACCTTTTTTTGACCTTTCCAGAGCTCCTTTCCTAAACTGTCAGCTTCAATATGCACACCACCTTTCCTGTGGTGGTGGTGGGCACTTTGACCAGCAAACACCCTTAGCTGCAGTCAGAGATGAAATCCTGAATATTCTCCAAGTATTATCTGAAGATTATAATTTTTTGTAACTGTAAAATGGTCAAATGATGAAATTGACTGAATTGATTCAAGAATAAAAACACACTTGCTGGCTTTGGACAGCAGTGATCTATAGCCATGATGTGTTTACAGTTGAGAGAGAAACCAGAGCATTCCTCACTTCTCTTCAAAAGATAAGCCTGGGAAGCCTAGCCTTCCTGAATTCTTTATGCACAGGTCTTGCCTTCAGGAGGAAAGGCGTTTCTATACAACACGCCTACTGTGTTTCCCCTTCCCAAGTAACTGCAGATTATCAAAATCCTTCAGTGACCGTCCCTACATCTCAACGATTGCCCACTAGGTGTCCTCCTGACAAGTGTTCTTGATCAAGAACCAGAAACGGCTGTACTCCCAATGGCCATTAAGCAAAACCACAGAATAGCCTTAAAATATGCATTCCTTCCACAGCAGGAAATCACTCCTGCATAAAATAAAATGCATTATTTCACCCTGATGACAAGATGAACAAAAAATAGTCAAGGAGTAAAAGATGCTTTTTTCCTTTTCTTTTTTCCTACCAGGTAGACTGCTACCACTTAAGAAATTAGATTCATGAGCTAATTAGAAGAATAAGAGTATTTTCAGTATTCAAGACAGTTAGAAATGCTTCTCTCATACAAGCTATACAGAAGGTGTTTAGGGAGAACCAGAAAACTCATTCTACTGTACTCCTGCCAAAATCAAAGTAAAGCAGAGAAAGCTGATCTGCACTTCAGCAGGTAAACACTTCACCTGCAAGCTTTAGGACACTGTACCTCGCTCACTGGTGACTGACACAGTTCAGTACTTTTGATACACGGGCCGCTTTGTACTTTGCATAGTGACCACAATATTTTACAGCTTAAGATGATATTCCCATCAGTACCATTAAGATATTAGGAAAACCATTAAGCAATAAAGAAAGAGAAGACAGTGCACACACCTCCCTCTACTGCCAGTCTCTATGGGGCTTCAGAGTTTTCAAGTGTTTCTCTCTGACCTTACAACCTCTTGAAGCAAAAGGACTGAAACTAGTTGCGTGTTTCTCCTAGAGTCTCCTGGTACTTGGCACAGAGGGTATAGCTACTGTGAAGGACAGCTCTGGAGAAAATCCTACCAGGATTCCATTTACATGATTTTCTTGTCATTAAAGGTTTGTTTTCATGCCTAACATGAAAGGAAAAAATAGTCAAGTATAAAAAAACAGCTTTATCACCAGACTTCAGATTATTTTTTTTTCCCAAAGGAGAGAAAGACAAAAAGAGCAGAGCTTGCCAGATGCAAGCGCTGGTCACTCCTGCAGGCTACAGACACAACCAGAGTGAGAAGGGGCATTTGTAGTGAAGTCAGACCCACTCTAGGCGCTCAGAGCTGCAGCACTACAGACAAAACTGAGTATCTGCAGTTAATGAGACAGCACTGAAGTTCTCTGAAATCTGGCACAATGCCAGAAATATGTACACCAATAGAAAAAACGTACCAGTTTATTCCCATATTCACAGGGCTTATATTTACACAATTCCATGACTCAAGTTCCCTTTTAAGTTCCTTTCCTACAAGAATTACACAGCTGTCATAAGATTTCACAGCTGACATTGTCTTTACTTCCCCATTAAGTACTTCCTCAGTATGTGACTACTGCCTTTGCTTTGGAGTCTTTTTTTGGGGTGAGAGGCAAGGAGAGGCAGAGAAGAGGGTTGCTCTGAAAAGCACAGCCACACAACTTTGGACTTACTCTAAGTGGTATGATAGAATTAGAATACAGACACTACAGACCCATCATTCATTTCATCAGATTACCTCTACCAGAATAGCAGGATCCTGACACCCACCTGGCACAGGGGGAAGGAGGGGTGAAGAGATGAAGACAGGTGGAGACAGGCATCAGGCTGGAGCAGCGTAGTGGGGCAAAAATTCAAGTTCTGAGTGTCTGGCTGATAAACTGACAGTACACCTAAGGTAAACAACCCTGAATGAAATTCAAAAATTCTTGAAGAACCTGATACAGATCCAGGTTAGTTATATCTTAGTTAAAAGTCCCTTAGTTGGAAATAAACACCCAAAATACCTAAGATGTCTGTAGCAAATAGTACAAGTGTAAATTCGGAAAAGCAACCAGACTACTAGTGTTAAGGCAATAGCAGCAGGTCAAGGCTGAACCCACAAAAGACTTACTAAGCTGCAAACAGTAGAGCAAAGGCTCCTCTGGCTCTTGTTACTTTACACTTATCTGCTTGGCAGAATGCACGTGAATGAAGGTTTGCAGCAGCTCTTAATATTTGGGGGAAGGCTTTAAAACCAACAACATGGTTTCTGTTTTCTACCTATGAAAATATAGCAAAGATTACTTTACAATCCAAATGATGGGGGAAAACTATGAAAAATTAAGTTTTCCTCAGAAGTCTCCCCTCCTGCACCTTGTATTAATGCAAAACTTAATTTCCATTTCCAAACTAAAACACCTACCACACCTTTGGTGTGTGCTTGCATGCATTTTCATAAAACCAGTGAGAAAAAAAAGCTCAGTGAGGAGGGATTCTCTGGATTCTCTCCTTCCCATTAGGCAGCAAAATCAGCACATGAAAAGCAGTCCCCACTGTAACAAGGCCCCGCTTTCTGCTGCACCTGCCCATCTTCTAAGGCAGTACTCCAGCTTTTTGTGCTTGCATGCAAACAAGTCTGAACTACAGAAACGATTCTACTGAGTGAAGCCTCTTGTCTTGAGTACTGCATCTTGCCACCTGAACAACAGGGAACATCAGACACTATGTAATAAATCCCAATTGCACAAATCAAAAAGTAACTGTTTGAAACAGGTTTTGGAGGATGAGCATCCTCTTTTACTTAAAAAAAACAAACCACTCAAAACAGAACCAGGAACATTGAGACATTCTAATCCAAAAATGTGTATTCTATTTTAGTTGTAATGGGGAGTAAGAAACACTGTAATCCCACATATTTGAGAAAGGATTTCCCACCACCACGCCCAGAAAACTGGATCGACAGACAGGTACCTACAAACCCCTCATCACCCACCAAAGCTTTTATCTGCTGACACACTAACTCTGAGTCACTTTAAAATAGTTCAAGTATTTGTAAAACAGTTTGCCAATAAAAGCATCATATGTCAAATTACTCTTAACAAGGGAGGAAACTAAGACCTGCTTAATCGCTTCCCAAAATGTCATGACAATTTTTTGAAAAAATACTCTTTTTAAAAATGCTTTTCATCTTAGATTTAAGAGATACAAGAGAATTAAGCAACCACAGTTTTTCACTATACCATTATTCTTGTTCTCTTTACAAAACAAGGAAATTAAACCAGTGAAAGCTACCACAGTTATAAACTGTTGCTGATTCCTAGCTATTGCTTCCAATCCATCAGCCCAGTTCTGCACTCTGGGTAACTCCATGAATAAGCTACAACATTTTAGCCTGAAACAAAGAGCTAAGGAATGTTCATCCAGCTCTTCTAAAATATGCTGACGCAGAAAAGAGTAGTAAAAACCACTCACCCCTCCTTTCATGGTGTTAACATTCATCATCACATAGTGACATACAAATCAACTTCAGCTGGGTAAATCCTGCACTGTTGTAAACAGTGAAGTCAAATGCCAGCAGGATTAAACTTCTCTAAACAAGAATTTAGACACAGAACAGAAGCTAAAAAAAGGATGCATGTATAGGGGAAGAAAAAGCTTTTTCTAAAAGACAGTCTTCTACTACAGAAACAGTGACTCTAAGTTTCACATTTTGGGGTTTTTAAAGATCTTCCGGGTGGAAGATGACAAAAAAAGGGAGCATGGATGCACAAAGACAAGAAAAATCCTGTACACAGTAACAAAAAAGTACTTGCTCACAAGCAGTGACGCTATTAAAATTGAGTATTAGTTGAGAAGATACTCGGTAAATTCCAAATATTAGCTTTAATGATTTTCTCCCTACCCTTCATTTAATAACTTCTTTTCATCTGACATGCCCTATGACTGTACAAAGCATCTTACAGATTAAATGGTAAAAAAGTTAGAAATGTTAAGTCTTTACGACCATCCAGTCTAAGCCAGAGTAAGTAACACTTCAGTAAAAGCACACTGCTTAACATGACCCTGAAAATATTCTAGAAGTTATCTGAAAATACAAAGATCAGGAAAGCAAAACTACTGGGGCCCCCAAACTCAGGAGACAGAGCCTCTCCTGCATGTGCTACTGTTCCCCAACCACCATTTGGGCAAGCAGGTGATTGCAAAGTAGAGATGGATGTATCCATCCCCACCACTACAGACAGGGACTTGAGTACCTCAAGTGAGCCATTTCCTGCCCAACTCTAGAACCTTGTGTTCACAACCCCATTAATGAACGTTTTCAGCTGAGCTTCCCTCAATTAGGTCCTTTGTCAGAGTAAATGGACCAGGTAGAGTTGCTACATGTGACTTTTGCTTGCTTAGCTTCAGACAAAGGAGAATGGGGATCTGTTGCTTTGGTAATGACAGTAGGAAAGCATGGCTTAATCCCCACATCAGCTCCAATTCGTTTAACAGCCACAGCCCTCCACGAGCTGTTCACAGGGGATCTTTATCAGGGACAGTTTTGTCAGCAGCAGTGTCCACAATTTAACAACCTGTAGCACAGTGCAAGCTGCAAGGGTTATCTCTGCAGACTCTGGAGTGCAGATACTGTTTATCAACAAATTACAACCTCATCTGGAATGTTTTTTTCCTGGGATTAGTACCCAGCTTGTTACATCAGCTGCACATCTTTGCCTTGCAATGCTGCAGTCACCTTCGGCTGGTTGAAAATGTGTTCCTATGTGCTTACTGACAAAACTCCTACTCACATTCAGCACCAACTGAATCCTCCATCAGTGTGTGCCCAGTAACACCCAGCCCTCCTTAGAGGAAACTGCTTGTGATATACCTACTCTCTATCA
>JAVSBS010007182.1:22272-32657 GCA_033124195.1 Coracias cyanogaster | reverse complement strand
CCAAGTAGGACATAACACATACATATGTTCATCCATACAATAACACTAGGTGATCGCTGCCTTAAAAAGCCATGGGGTGAGATGTGGGAAACCAACCCACTATTTTGAAATGTCTTTCTAAGTCAGCTAAAAAGAACAACAACATCCATGAATCATTGGGAAGTCCTCCAGAAGATGGAAGTTGGAAGTTGTGGGGGATGCGGCAAGATATAAAAATCTGAGGGAAAACAGAAGACTCTCTTTTTCCCCCCACCACATTGAGAGAGCACTGCTGTGACCGTAGCCTGGAGACTCGCTGTGGCCATCCCCGTCGCTGTGGTCGTATCAGGTTTATCTCTCTCTCTCTCTCTCGCGTACGTGCGCTGCCAGCACTTGGCGAGACCGCTCCTGCCGAGAACGCGTGAGCCCCGAGACGCGCGTCACCACCTGTCTATTGTGTGCTGCTGCTGCCGCCGGGGAAACTGTGGAGAAGAGGTTGGCGCTGAGACAGTCTGGGTCCCGTTGCCGCCCACCAGCGTGAGACGCTGTGGCTGCCGCCACTTCAAGCCGGGTTCCGTCGCTGCCTGCCAGACCCTGCCCGGACCATCGCCACACACCAGAGCAGGGGTAGATACGACATGACACACACACACACATACACAATTGCACCCACACCACACCATCTACATACAGGTTATATTTTGACCCAGTTAAGTTCTTATTTGCCTTATCCCTTCAGTGGTTCTCTAGTTCTCCTCAGGGAAGGGAGAGTGAGTGGGTGGGCATGGCGTATCATGGTATCTCCATAGGGTAAGTATGGTTTATGTGAATATATCTGGTAATAAATTCATTAAATACTCGTTGGTCTCCATAATTGCCTACGAACTTGAGGTGGAAGTATCTCGCTCTGCCCTCGATCCCCTTTCCCTTTGGGAGGTAGGTCGGACACTTGCGCCCCGACCACGAAACAGTGGAATACCCTGGCTAAAGGTTTCCAAAGCTACATTTGGTGTGAACCTGAATCAATAACAATAATGGGAGAGAAACAGCTTAACACTCAGTATCTCCTGTCTGTAAGAAATGTTTCCACTGTGGTACAGCTAAGACTGTTTCTCCCCTGAGAAACATCCAAACATCATCGCTGATCTTCTGCGTCCTTCACTATGACTTCTTTGTATTCACTTTAAATCCATCTGAACAGTGAGGAGAGTGAAGGGAATCATCAGTGTCCAGCCTATGAACCTTTGCTTTTTCTGAACTCATTTTTTCTTTTAATCTATTTGACGGAAGAATTCTAAAGCAAAGAACACACAATTATACTTTAATACATCAAGAAACCTGAACACTGCCATCTTTTGCACCATTGTTTATTTTTTTCTTCTCAGGTAGTCTTTGTTTTTTAATCTTTCTGAACCGACCTTATCAGAACTTACTCTTGATTAGGCTGACTAACATCCCTTCTTTCTGAATTATTTTATTTCTGTACTTGCTTTGCTCTGTAAAAAAGCTTTTAACAGCTGAAGTACAAAATATAAACAGAATATGAACAAGAAATATAATTTCTAAAGGACTTTTTAGGCTTTCTAGTTTACCAGATTTTGATAGACTACCTAATAAGATTTTTTTGTTGCTGTTATTGGCTTTTATTTCACAAAATTCTTTTTAAAAATAAGGTTATTGACACAGAAAAAAAAGTAAGACATAATGAGGAATACGCTCCCTTTAACCAGTTGAAGCCAATAATATTTGAATATGAATATTTGAAGCCATGTTTAAGCAAAAAAATACTGTTTACAACATTGTTCTTGTAGAGCTACAATTAGAACTATAGCTAGCACTCTTTTAAAAAAAAAAAAAAAACAGTATAATTTATCAATGAATAAGACGATGATATAAATTTTACCTGGAAAATGACTGCATTCAACGTTCAATGCCAAATGCATGTGTGATTTGTGTTGCTCAGAAACTGGACAGCTTCATTTCTCGGTTGCTAGAATTTCTGAATGACCTTTGGGATTAGTTCCAGTTAAACTGTGTTGAAATAGCCTAGCTTAGGTGTGTATAACTGTCTAAAAGCTTTAGTAATGTACATCAATCATTTTATGAGGAAAGTTAAAATGCACAACAGTACAGTTGTAATGGGTCACAGGGCCCCTCATTAGTGAAGAAAAGTTTTAAGGCAGTTGGAGCAGATCACATACAGCAATGAGACACTCATTTGAGGAAAAGCCAATCAGACAACTGCAATCACTTGTAATAACTCTGGCTAGTAATAGATGTGGTGGGTTGACGATGGCTGGATGCCAGGTGACCACCTAAGCCACGTTATCCCTCTCCTCTTCCCAGCTGGACACAGGAGACAAAATATAACAAAAGGCTCATGGGTCAAGATAAGGGCAGGGAAAGGTTACTCAGCAGTTACTGTCATGGGCAAACCAGCCTCAGCTTGGGGAAAATTAGTTTAACTTTTTATCAGTAAAATCAGAATAGTATAAGGAGAAATAAAAACAAATATTAAAACACCTTCCCTCCACCCCTACCTTCTTCCCAGGCTTAACTTTACTCTCAATTTCCCTGCCTTCTCCCCTCCAAACAGTGCAGGGGGACGAGGAATGGGGGATTGTGATCAATTCACCATACACTCTTTCTGCTGTTCCTTCCTCCTCAGGCGGTGGACTCCTCACACTCTTCCCCTGCTCCAGCATGGGGTCCCTTCCATGGGAAACAATCCTCCATCAACTTCTCCAATGTGAGTTCTTCCCACAGGCTGCAGTTCTTCACTCCAGCAGTGCCTTCCATGGGGTGTAGTCCTTCAGGAACAGATTATTCCATCAGAGTCCCTCATGGGGTCAGAAGTCCTGTCAGCAAATCTGCTCCAGCATGGGCTCCTCTGTCTCCATGAGACCACAGGTTCTGCCAGGAGCCTACTCCAATTCAGGCTTCCTACAAGGTCACAGCCACCTTTGGGCTTCTCCTGCTCTGGCATGGGGTCCTCTACAGGCTGTGAGTGATTTTTCTGCTCCACCATTAACCTCCATGGTCTGCAGGGGGACAGCCTGCCTCACCATTGTCTTCTCCATGGGCTGCAGGGGAATCTCTACTCTGGGGCCTGAAACAGCTCCTCCTCCTCCTTCTTCACTGACCTTGATGACTGCATAGTTGTTCTTCTGTTTTCTGACTGCAATTGCTGTAGCAGTTTTTTTCTCTGGGTGTTCAAATAGTTGTTCTCTTTGCAACTGAAAGAAGGTGGATCTGACTCCCTGACAGAGCAGCAACATCCCAAATTCCTCCGCTCATCTGAAAGAAAAGAAGACTGGCTTACTGACACTAACATTTTTCTGTCATATTAGGGTTCTACTGGGCTCTAATTTCATATTTATAAATACCTTGAGGGGTGTTGTTACAACGTGCACAGGCAAAGTGTGAAGAAAAACAATCAAAGTACTTTTAATAATGGATAATTTTCTAAACAGTCTCATTTGAAATAGTCATTTATCTTTAATATTTTGGGGGCTTTTTAGCTTAAAATGATCTTGTTAATTCTTATTGTTTCCTCTGTGGTTCTCCTCTACACTTGCTCTTCATTGAGCCTGTCAAGCTTTGAGATCAAGAGCTCTAACTCCTTTTCATGGGCTTTCATCATCACAATCTCTGGACACTAATAGGTGCAACTGAAAAATAAGAAAAACAAACATTGTCATTCTTCTATAATTCTTTAGGATTTTGTGTAATATTTTTTCAAGATATAGCTCATTGTTTAGTAATAATTAATATCTTATGTCACTCAGATATAATATGATTATTATTAGGATTATAATTATAATAGTAAACATCAGATTTGGGAAATATGTGTAGAGGTGAACTTAATTATCCTTACGTATTCTACTTAGTTATTCTTATTTATTCTTAGTTGAGCTGGTTCATAAGACCAACCTAGCATCTGTTCAGCACACGAAAAATCTGAATAGATGTCTGAAATGAGAGAACTAGCAAGAGAGATATGATGTTCCCTGGGGAATGATCTGAGATGCTCTTTCTATCTTAACTAAACTTTATTCTCAAGGCTTTTACATATTTAGAATTTCAGAATAGAAACAATCTCCTGAAAAGATGAAAGATTCTATTTTAAAATGTTTAATGGAGAGAAATATTGAGATATATTCTCAGAAGCAAGTGAAGTGCTGGGGCCTGAGCTGTGGGGCCTGAGTTAGAGCTGACCTGTGGATGAGTCACAATCTAGCAAAATGTTTTGGTTTTCCTATTGGCTTCATGTTCTAGAGTCAGAATCTGGCCCACCTGTGTCTCTGTGGCTCTGCCCTCACCCAGGTGGTGTTGGTTGAGGTGGTGGGCAAGGCCAGGGCTGTATTTATCAGGAGCCAAGCAGTTGGAGGAGTTCCTGTTGGGTGTGGCTTCTGTTGGGGCTGGTTGCATCTCGTTCAGCTCTCTTGGTGGTGTTCTTCCATGTGAAGGGCTGCTGAGGGAGTCATCTTTGTCTGTTGTGTCCAGCAGGTGATGCTGGCACCACAGTGGGCAGTGGAAGAGCTGGGCACACAGGAACTTGTGGCAGGACTGTCTGAAAGAAGAGTTTTGAGGGGATGTTGCTGAGTTCAGTATTGCCTGTGTTATCAGACAGGTGACATCAGCATAAAATGACAATGGCTGAATCAGCACAATAGCAAACTCGCTTTGCATGACTGGTTTTATTCTAGCAAGTATGATGAGTCACTTGGTGGTGTATGATATCAACTGAGAAAGCATGTAACACACCCCCAGTGGCAAGCTTTGGATCACCAAAAATACATTTTGATGTATGGATTCCAGCAGAGTTTTTAGATGCTGTCATTTATGGATTTGAAAGTTGTTTATATGAAGAATATATGAGAAGTAGTTTATAGGATCATTAAAGCAATCATATTAGCATTTTGCTTATAATTTACTTATAACTGAAATAGCAGAGAAAATTCTCACCCAGTAATCTATAGAACCATTACAATTCTTCACACATAATGTATAACTCTTATCCTTTTAAAAGTTTTTTACATACATCATCAGAGTATTTTTATGTCTTTTGGTGTATTTAAACCATCATTTAGTTATCTTAAAACCATTGGTATGTGGTAAACTAAGAATTTACAGATTGCAGTGGTTGTGAGTACCATGCTAGTTTGGACCTCTTCCTGCTTCATTCCAGAATGAACCATGTGTGAAGATAGTGGTGGTTCAGTCTCAGGTCCTTTCTAGAGGAAAGGAAAGGTTTCCTCTTTACTGTCCTCTGTCCACCTTCTCTTTTCTTGTAGTATCTGCAGTTTTGCCTTTATGAAGAGGTATTTCTATTTTACCTAAACATAAGTAAATGATGGCTGCCAAATTGATATTGTCTCTGGATGCTGAGTCATGAATGCAGTTATTAATCCTGAAGATCTTTCAATGCCTGTGGGGCCATTACATATAAAGCCAAGAGGAGTAATCACACCACATGATGATTCAGTTTCACACTTTTCTGAATGCCTCTTTACAAAGACTTCCTCAGAATTACACGTCAAGAGGAAGTAGGAGCTTTTTTTGTGTATTTAAAACTGGAGTATCTTATCTCAGCCTTAGAAGTCAGGTATGCTTAAGTGTATCTTAAACAATTAAAGCAAAATGTAGATGACCAGGGAATGGAATTTGGACATACTTGAATTCTATTTATTATAATACAGGTAACATAAATAGTATTATTTTTAATGAGCAAAATATATTATTTAAGGTGTTGATGCTAACAAAAGATTTCATAAGGCAGGTCTGTCACAAATAGACAAGAATTCACAATATTTATTTTTCTCTTATTAAACACAATTTAATTCTAATTGGTTTTCTGTTGAAGACATTGCAAGAAAGAACAACAGCAAGTGTTTTCAGAAGTTCTTTCACAAACATCTCACCAACCGAGTCTTGGTGATATTCTAACATTGCAAAAGAGCTGTGGCCATATTTATTTCTTAAGACTTATTGGTGGCTTCTTTGCCTCTTGCCTATTTCAGCTGTTTTCTTCTCTGAAAGAAAAGAGATGGAAACGTTGAGAGGAGACGTCTGAGATTTCACTTCTGAAACAGGGATAGAGTACTGACAGAGTTGCTTACTTGGTTCAAAAAGATATTTGCTTTCTCTTCATATTTTCACTGGAAGAGAAAGCCATACCTCTTTTAAACTTGGACTAGACTGAAATTTTTATTGCTGTCACTCTTTTATTGTCTGAACATAAATTTGATAGTTTTGGATGCATTTTCAACTCATAAATATTTTATCTGTTAATAGGCATGCAAGAGAATGATAACTGACTTTGCCCTTGTAGAAAGCAAGTCTAATGACATCTTTACAATGTTGTGTTTAATTATCTAATTCTTTTTAAAAGATATTACTTTAATTCATTGCATTTATTGATGAGGTACAAAATTATGTTTGAAAATATTTTAAACACTGTATTTTATTAAAGAGCATTTCAGTCTAAAGACTGTCTTTTACATGAGTCTCAGAGACACTACCCAAATTATTTTCAAGTATTTTCTTATTTTTTTTTCTTTTTTCTTTTATAAAAAACACTTTATGATTTCCACATGCAAAATTAATTCTCCTATTAGATTAAATATTCTATACTGGGATCAATCACATGTAGAAGCAATAGCTAATGTTCTTGTATTTGTCAACCTACACTATCAAGCTGCATAGCAAAAATACGGGAGATTTATAACCAGAGGTACAAATTTCAGGCAATTTCCTTGCATTACTCTCTGAACACTTAAGGAATTTTGACGGGAAAACTGTTTCCCCCTTATTCCTCTTTTAAAGCTTATTTAAAATTGTAGAATTTTTAAATAGAGGAAAAATGCAGTTAAATGGGTCCAATTTTGGAAATACCATAGTGCATTTAACTAAAGCCTTTGCTTCCTATACAGGGAAAGGAGACAGAAGTAAAGAAATATAGATGTTCTTGGCTGTCTTCCTGATTTGGTGCTTATAGAAGAATGAAAAAAATAGAGAACTTTCTGACAGTTTCCCTATAAATAATTTACTTGTCACTGCATAAAAATTCTTTACCTAATATGAGCTTTTTCCCCCAAAAAGGGCCTTACAGAGCACAGCTTTACACCTTTCCTTAGTCTGCATATAATTTATAGAAAATGACTGCTAAAACCTTAATAGTGCTATTATGACCTCAAAGTTCTTCAAAGTATTATTTAAAAAAATAGCAAAGTATTGGGATCTGTAGTAATTTATGAATGTTTATTTTATTATTCTTTTAGGATGGATAGATTTTATTGGCAAATAACTTTTATCAGTGTTTTAAAATATTTGATTCTTTTTCTTCTCATGAAATTTTGTGACATTTTTTGAAAAAATGTTTAGAGCTGATAAATTTAAGTCCATCTTTTACTAATCTTTATTAAGTCTGCATTTCACTAGATCATCTGTTCCTGATGACCTACTAGTCAATACCTGTTAGCAAATATATCAATATGTTTTGCACATGTTCAACGCTTTTACTCCAAATAGCTACCTGAAACAGACCTTCAAACTATCAGACAAAATACTCAAAATATAACATATCCCATTTTATCTCAGTTTTATTGTCTCAAAATAATAATTATTAATGAATCCAAGGAAAATATGCTATGCTTATAAATAGCAAAAAGCAAATAGGTTCACAGTTTGTTCGTTTGTTTGTTTTTAATGCTAAATGTCATTTTGAATAATTAGCAAAGACAGAGATGTTTCAGTAGATTCTGGACAGAATTATTTGAAGTTCTATACTTTAAAGCACATTAAAGGTTATGCCTTTCACATGGAAACCTCACTTTATTCATGTTTGTGAGGATGATACTGAAATATATTGGCAAATCTTTAACTCTATAAAGGAAAAAATCTTTAAGGCAAAAAAAACCAATTAAATGAAAATTATTGACTTAAAGGAACAAATGAGGTAAATATTGCAAGCTCTGCAATATTCTTAAAATATACAATTATTTTAATGGGAAAAATTTACATCTTCCTCATGCAATTCAAGATTATAGACTACAGAACATCATTTGTAAGAAAAACAAATTAGTTGTGATTTAAATAAGATTTGTGCAATTTGACACTTGAGTTGTCTCCTTATAAAACCCATTTTTTATAAAATTAAAACTTTAAAAATATGATTATTGTCTTGTTATTTTAAAAGAATTTTTAAAACAATTTCTTTTTAAAAGTATTTCAGAATCTTTGGTTCACAAAAACTATTTTACCTTGATTTTGTTTTTAACCACTGTAACCAACTTCCAATTTTTTTTTTTAATACCTCTTATTTTACCTGACTACAAAATGAAATTAAACCTGGATCATATTGTCTAATGAAAAAATAAATTATGAAGTAATTTCAAAGAAATCAGGTTGGAGACCTGGGTTTCCATTTCAAATTAGGAAATTGTGTTTCCCATTCACTTCCAACCAAACAAGTATTGTGTATTTCCAAGATAAAGCAAAAGCTGTTCAGAGAGAAGTAATGGAAAAGAATTTTATTATTCTTCAGTAAAACTTGTAATGCTTTAACAGGCTGAGTCTTTCTAGCCCTTCAGAAGCTACCACATTCTTGTTGCAAATTTTAGAGGCTGTTACATAGTAAATGTTATTTTCTGATTTATACATCTCAAAACTCATAGACACTGAGAAATACTCATTGCCATAA
Source organism: Coracias cyanogaster (assembly GCA_033124195.1). Lineage (NCBI taxonomy): Eukaryota > Metazoa > Chordata > Aves > Coraciiformes > Coraciidae > Coracias > Coracias cyanogaster. The sequence goes on along the minus strand of JAVSBS010007182.1, from coordinate 23,974 downwards.
TGAACATCTGTTTAATTTTCTCATCTGGAATGAAATTATTCCCTTCAAACAGAAAGACTAAATATTACTTGAATCTTCCCTAAGCCCTCAACATATTGTTTAATTGATAGATAGGATTTGTGTTGACTTTCTTTATTAAGTTATTTTCCTCTGGGTTATGGACTAGCAGCTAGTGAGGAGTGGATAGATTGGTAATGGACCTGAAGAAGGTGTGGTTTTGAGATCTTAGTATGTATACTGTTCAAATTAAAACAAACTAAAAGCCCTGTAAGATATTACAGGAAAAAAAATCAGAAATAGAAATTATCCTCTTTTTCTGTCAAGTGATTTTATTAGATTAATTATGCTTACATACTTTAAAAAATAGCATATACACAAAGCATCTCCTTTATTTCTGTGTGCAGAGTGACAAGTTCACAAGTTTGTCACAGATGACCTGCTTGTTGAGACTCTTGGTTTGTACATTACTGTACATGTGCTACATATAGTATAGAGTGGATGGGAAGCAGAGAGGAAAAGTGATTTCCTTGTCATGGCTGCCGTGTGCTCCAGCAGGGAGGATCAGCAGGAAAGAGGGAAAAATTCTACTTCCCCAAGTTAATGGATATATTTGCACTAGGGGGAAGCTCCAGGAATATAGGTTAGGCAAGTATACAAGATCAGAGAGAGCAAATAATAACATCCTCTGAATGTGGTGGGGGAAGCAGAGGCTGATGCAGAGAGCAGAGTCAAATCTAAGCTTAAGAAGGGTCAGAGACTATTCTTACAGACCAAGAGGGAGTTATGCTCACAGTAAGAATGTCCGAAGTCCTGCAAGTTACCCAATCTGACAGCAGGATAGGAGAGGCTGACAACTGGAAATGTATTTTTTTTAACCCTTGTATTTAATCTCTTTCATACAACAAGTCCGAATTTTACCTTGTTCAGGTTCTGTTTTGTATTCTAATAAAACGGAGTATTGTATTTTGACAGCCTTTCATGTACTATCCCATGCTAGTGCCTTTCATTATGTTATGTATTGTTATGCTTGTACATATATATGTTTATAAAAATCATAGAAAGCTTTAGGTGCTAGTAACTAAAGACAATTTTACATTCTATAAATAAAATAATAATTAATATTTTTAACTATTTCTGAGGCTGTATTTATATTATTTCCTTTTCCAAACTGATCCACATATTGTGTAAAAGGAGGGATAAGAAGGAAGGAGGAAACAGGATAAAACTTCAACACATGGATACAAGGTCTTTTTGGGCTGAATTTAGATCGGTTGTTAGTCTCAGTCAAGTTATCTGTCAGGTATTATTAACCTCAAGCTATATAATCTCTCTGATAGCAATGTGACATTGTGGTCTGGATTTAGCCACTTATCTACCTTCTTTGAGATATACATATGGAGAGATACCTACATATGGAATTTAGTTGTTTTAAGTTTCTTTTACAGACAATGAAGAGATGCAGGTTTGTTTGTGAGAATTAGGATTTTTATTAACAGCCTAAAGAGGAGGTTGTAAACTTTTTATTTGGTTTTTAAGGTATTTTACACAGACTTAACCACAACATTTCCATGTCTACAATGTAGCAATTCTTGTTTTTTTTTTTTCTTTTTTTTATGTCAGAGAGACTGTGGCAAACGGACCCACCATTTTAAAATGTCTTTTTAAGTCATCTTAAACTACGACTCCCATGAATCATCAGGGA
>JAVSBS010007182.1:0-20595 GCA_033124195.1 Coracias cyanogaster | reverse complement strand
ACGAGCTTGTTGGGGTAGTGTCTTGCCTTGCCCTCAATCCTCTTCCCTTTTGGGAGGCGGTACGGACGCTGGCGCCCAGACCGCGACAGAGACAAATTTTTGAAGTCCCGTATTTTCATTTTTAAAACCCTTCTAGTTTTATAGAAGGCCAGTGTTGTGAGGTTTTATTTGTCCTAAGACATGACCCAAGCACAAAAGGGTAGTGTGAGCATTCCATAGCTCCAAAGAATTCAGGAAATAAAACAAGCTGAACAAGAACTTGGCTGAGAGTTTCTCTGCCTGCACAGAGGGGAAATTTTTTCCCGAGACAGGCCTTAGAAAAGGTGATAAATTTATAAAATTCTCCCTTTATGTAGATTTACAACTATATTTTCAGCTTCCATTTCAAGTTTCTTAAAAATTAGATTAGAAATTGCCAAGATATCAATTCAACTTTAACTGTAGCATTACTACTGCTATCCCTAAGGTACAACAATCATACTTATTTTGTATTACATGGTGTAGTACATCAGTCTAAGAGCATAATGCCATAATAAATAAAAGCTGAGAAAAAAAGAAACTGGAAGGAATTAATTAAAACATTATTTACTGGAGATGAAGAGAGACTTATAGTAAAATTTTAGGCCTCATTCCAGAATTTTTTTCTACATATCCCTATTATAGTAGGGGCAGTCACTCATTTCTTGCAGTCTCAAGACCTATCAATGTGAAATGTATGTACTGCATAAAGGTCAGTATTTCCAACTTTGATGGAGGCATTATAAGATTTACAAAATCTACTTGAAAAAGTACACAAAGGCAAGGCCAAGGTTGTAATAGAAATTCATTTAACAGAGCCAAAATAGAAAGCTTAGACAGTAGAAAAAAGGAGTTTGAAATGAATACGATAATCTGTAGGAAGAAATAAAGAAAATAGCATATGAAAACATTGTGGTCCAGTAAGATGAATACTACTCATCAGGTAATAAAGTAGGGCAAGCAGTCATTACAGCACCATGTAACTAGGCCAGTAATAGATATATTGACAATAAATATTCCCTTCTGATTATTTTTCAAGAAGGAATATACACTAACTTATCTTCAAGAAGCTGCTTATGCTACTAAACAGATTTCCCCTTCATCTCCTTCTCAGTGGAACTATTTGTTTACTGCATCCTTTTCTCCATAGGTGTTATGTATGCCAGTGAATAGTAGCAGGAAAATACAATCACTTTATATTTGTGAACCAACAATCCCAAACACACTCCTTGTTTATGTATATTTTAACATTCAACCATCAGTAGAGTTTCTTTGGGTACAAATCCCACCAACACATCTCAGCATGAATCCAACGTATTTTAAATGTGGCCAGTTAATTTTGCAAATGAAGAGCATCTGTGCAGGCTGCATATCTCAGACTTGCATTAATTTCACACCGCATATATAGTACACTGTATCTGTGGAAATGTTTCTGTTTAGAAAATAGCATACAGAAGTTTGAGAAGTAGGAAGTTCAAGAAAAGAACAGTTTTCTGGGGAACAAAAAAAAAAATCAGATGTAAACCTAAACTTACTTCTAGCGTTTTATGCCTAGCATTTCTTTATTTTTGACTCTTTTGAATGTTAAAGAATCAGCACAACTACACAGACAACATCTCTCTCATTCTCCAGAAGCAAGGAGTCAAATCTTAAAATGAACTGAAATAATGGACTGAACTTGGGTGAGACTTAACTGTTCCAGATATAAAAGGGTGATTTGGAGGAAAAAAAAAAACAAAACCCAAACAAAAAAACCCACCCCAACAAACAAACCTATTTAACTAGTAGGTAAAGAAGAAATATGAAGGAAATTTTCCCAATTCATAGGTAACATTCTAGCTCAGTGTAGCCACAAGGAAGTGATAAGCAAGCTTTCACCACTGAAAGTAGCTGTGTTTTGAGGAAAGGACTGGTTGGGATATTGGATTTACCTTCAGAAGAAGGTAAATAGCTATTAATGCTCCAAAGAATAACATGGCTCTGTGTTATCTGAAAGTAAGTGATAAAGTAAACAGGAAAGTTTAGACTTTTTTACATACCTCCACACTGTTAACACTATGTAGCTCACTGAGACCTTTTAAGTCTGAGCCTAAGGAACACTTGTGGACTCATATTCAGCCTGTATTTTTTGTTTACAGGTTTACAGAAAATGTCTTTCTCAATCATTACCTTCATTACAGTGTTTATTCATACTCCATTAGAGTGTCTCTCCTTTTTGGCTGTGCAGAAATAGAGATATTTCCTATCAATCACTCATCTAGTCCAACACACTTTTCCTGCCATTAGCCAGTATCAGATACTTAGAGAAGTTCCAGGATTTGAAGTGAGACTTTATGAGATAAACTACCCAAAAGTGATTTTTTTCCCCTACAGAAAATATTGTCCAAAGGTTGGTTTACATCTTAAATAAAGAAATTTTACAGTCTTCTCATCTTTTGCTTTTAATATGCTTTCTGTGGTTGGTGTGGTAAATATTGTTCAAGAAATTCTGGATTTCTTTTTTCTCCTCTTAGGCATCTAGTATCTATTATATCATGTTGCAATGTGTCCCATAGGTTAGTTAGGCATTGCATAAATGTTTCTATTTATCATCTTTTAATTTGCTGACAAGCTATGCATATTGTTAGCCAAGCCATGAATATTTAGGTGTTTGTGACCTTCCTTCTTGAATGAACTTTTCATGGAATCTAATCATTTTAGTTGCTCTTCTCTGATCACCATTCAATTTGTTCTTTTTCCCTTGCTTCCCTTTCGAATCAGATAACAAGATGCTGAGAAATGTATAATGTATTCTAGATGCAGTTTTAACATACCTGATAAACAGTGACTAATACTTTTGTGATTGATGACAATGTTTTGGCATATGATGCCAAAAACTACATTGACCTTGGATTACTTTTCCCCACTGAAATACCACATTTAGAGCTGGAGGAGAAATGCCAATACTCCGAGAAAATTTTCAGAAGTTAAATGTTTTCTTTTCTAAGAACTGAAGCAAATAGTAAAAAAAAAAAATTATATATGTTATGAACAAATAACCCCCTCTATATTAAAGTCAGTTGAAATATTTCATTTTGACATTTTCCAAATGTTGCAATTTTAGCTTTCTAAATGCTAAGCCAGCTATAATTAACTAACATTTTTACACAGAAAGCTCATCTTTTTGTGTGTGTGTAAAAGGTCAAAATAGGGTATTTTAATAATTACAAAAGATTAAGGAAGCAATAAGATGTTGAAAATCACTTCTTCCCAGAACATTCATAGAATTAATGATTTGGCACGTCTACAGAAAAAAATTTCAGTGGAGATTTTCCAACCATATTTAATCATACTGAAAATTCATTTTTAATTATTGTCCTTTGTTTAAATATTATTTTTATCATTCATTTATCAACTTCCTACAGAATATATATTTTAGATATTTTTTCCAATTAAATTAATGTGGTTGTCACATTTTTTCTTCAAATGCTTCTGTACTTTCTAGTTACATTTGTATTCTTTCTCATGAATGCTCACTACACATTCAATTACAGGTTTCATTAATATGCTGCTTACAGTCACTTTCAAATTGTTAATGAAGATATTTAACAGGACAAGAGCTGATTCTGACCCCTGTGGTAGTGTATGATACTTCATTTCATCTTGAAACATTATTTTCCATGGTTATTCTTTATATTGCCTTGGTCAATTTTTATCTACAAGTCTTTATGCCTACTTTGATATGAACAAAATGTGTAAGATTTCTTTAGATACTATATCAAATATTTTACTTAAAAAAAAGAAAAATCCGGCCCCAGTCCAAACCCCACATGTTCAATCTGGTCTTTCTATCTCTTTCTACAGTTGTGTAAAAAATAAATTCCCTTATTGTAGAATAGAATGAAGTTCAGTAAAATATGCTGCTTGCTGATCATGGCTCTGCTATTATTAATATGCTGCAATGTATTCCAGGCATTTTGCATGGCCCTGGAAACTAAGGAAAAGACACTGTTTATAAAAAGTTACTGCCTAAATTCAACGTGGACAGATTAGAGTGGCACAAATCCAAAACCTCATTGACAGAATTACTTCTTCAGCAGCTGCTCAGCCACCCTAAATAGGTGTCAACCTCTGAAAGATACAGTCTGCAGTCTCCCTTCTGAAATAGGCAGAGATCCAGAACTTCTGATCTGAATGATTTGTGTGTATTCTTTTTAGACTACAACTAGAATTAAAGTAAGCCTAGAAATTAGACATTAACAGGGGAAACTAACTTCTTTGAAAGGCTCATCTTGGCAGCTGCTCTTAACACAATCCTACTACGTACAGACCAGGACGAGCCCTTGGAGGAGAAAGTATTGCTAGATTTTTAATTATATTTTATTTTTAAGTTGAAGGATGTAATCAGAAAGTTGTGAAGAACTTGTATTGTATTAGGAAATCTGAATTCAGTGGTGTTTTTGTCTAGACTTCTAATGCATAAAGGTGGCTTTTTCAAGGAATACACAGCAAAGCATGCTTTGGAAGGATGACTTAGTCGCTAGAAATAACTGGAGTCCAAAGCGCTATTCTGTCATTGGAGGGCTTTGACCACTAGATGTATTCTTTTGTTCTGCTTCCTTCAGAATGGACAATGTTTCACACTAGCCTAAGGCTTTATAGTTAGGGAATCTTTGTAAGAAGTGGTAGCTCAATATCTGTCAGTTGCAAGGAGAAATTCAGCACGTCTCACATTTTTAGTGTAAAACCAACCTTGATTTTTAGTATGATAAGAAGAGGGGAACATAAGCAGTCTTTTAATACAAGAGATCAATTGTTTCAGTTCTGTTGCATGTTAGGAATTATCTCCAGAAAGTGGCCAATGGTTATCAATCTCAAGTAGATGAAGGTACACAAAAGAAATATATTTGAATTGCATACTTTACCATGGATTTAACATTAAGGTTGTTTGTTTTGCTTGCAGAACTCATTAAACATCTGCCTTTACATAGTACTTCAGAATTTATCTGTCAGTTTTTCATCTGTTGCAAGCCAGCCACTTGGCAAAGAGTTTGAATCTGTAAGCAAACTTATTAAGACCAACAAAACATCTCAAAGGATCACACTTTTTTTTTTCAATAAAGAAAATTGTGAGTCAGGAAGTAAGACTGACTCACATTAAATCAGTTCAGTGTCCTTTTCAGCATGAGGAGAACTAAGTAATTTCTGCTTATAAATTTGATTCAAAATTTCCTTTCATTTCAGATTTTTTCAGTTTGTTTTGGTGGGGTGTTTGTTATTCTTATTTTAGTGTATTGGGTTTACGTGGTAAAATATTGGTTGGAGAGAGGGGGCTGCAGTGGTGACTTCCATGAAAAGACACAAGGGGCTGCCTCCATGTTGGACACAGACAGTCCAGACAGCTCCAAGGACCTGTTGCTGGCCAAAGCTGAGCCAGTCAGTGACACTGGAGGCGCCTCAGTGATAACGTATTTAAGAAGGGGAAAAAATACTACGCAACAGCAACTAGGAGGGAGGAGTGAATTACATGAAAGAAGCAACTCTGCAGACATCAAGGCCAGTAAAGAAAAAGGGGAGGAGTTGCTCCAGATGCCAGAGAAGAGATTCCCCTGAAGCCTGTGGTGAAGATCATGGTGAAGTAAATTGTTCCCTTGCAGCTCACAGAGATCTACAGTGGGGTAGATAGCCTCTCTGCAGCCTGTTGAGGACCCCACACCATAGCAGGTGGATGTGCCCAGGAGGACACTGAAACCCCTAGAAAGCCCATGCTGGACCAGGCTCCTGACAGGACTTGTGGCCCTGTGGGGTGGAGGGACTCACACTGGAGCAGTCCATTCCTGAAGGACTGTATCCTGTGGGAAGAACTCATTCTGGAACAGTTCTTGAAGAACTGCTGCCCATGGGAGTTATCCACATTGGAAAAGTTAATGAAAGACTGTCTCTTGAGGCTAGGACTCCATGCTGGAGCAGAGGAAGAGTGTGAGGAGGAAGGGAGGAGCAGGGACCATGCATTATGGACTGGCCACAACCACCATCCACTGTCCTACTGTGACACTCAAGAGGATGAGGTAGAGAAGTCATGAGTGAAGTTGAGCCTGGGAAGAAGAAAAGGCTAGGAGTGAAGATATTTTTAGATATGTTCATATTTCTTGTTATCCTACTCTGTTTTATTAGCAATGAATTAAATTAATTCCCTCAAGCTGAGTCCGTTTAGCCTGTGAAGGTAACTGGTAAGTAATCTCCCTGTCCTTATCTTGACCCACAAGGGGTTTTTTTTGTATTTTCTCCCTCTCTCGTTTTGAGGAGAAGGAGGAATAGAACAGCTTGGTGAGCACAGCGCAGCTAGCCAAGGACAACCCACTACACTTAGAAATTAGATCCTGTTTTCTTCTCTACTACAACAAATTTAAAGAGAAAAAAAATATTGCAAATTCTTCATAATTTTCCTCAAATTAAAATTGTCCTAGAAGCTTCTGCTATTAGACAATTTGAATTACTAATTAGTAAAATTTATTAATAGCTCTTCTCTCACAATGGTCACTGCAAGCTACTAAGAAGATTAAAGAAATTCTGAAATAATTATGGCATTTGTTTGGCATTTGCTCAGTGAAGTTCGTTACAACATCAGATATCTGGTGATTGTTTAGCAGTTCTGTGGAAGCTTTACGTTGTTTTCAAATCTGTAGCTCTGTTTATCTTTTAAATAAATATGAGTAATGACTGGGTATTCTTATTACCTTTATAAATATACAACATTTCTGGATACTTACAGAGTATTTTATTTCACAGTTCATTATAGAAACCTTTCGAAGATGTTTACTGTGGAGTCTGTGAAAAGTATTCCTTTGAGATATTGGTTTTGTTGCTTTTCAGTTTCATTGATTCCTTCTAGACCCTCTATAGTGGCTCAGTCCCTGCCCTGCCGCTGCCCCCCCAGTGCCAGTCTGGGGAAAGGAGACAGGAAAACACAGAGCCGGGATTGAGATAAGAAGAATTTAATACAATGACACACAGGAACAATCACAGTAACAACAGCAATGACAACAGTGAGAGAAACTGTACAGAATGAGCGATACCATGCGGACAAACAGACAGAGCCTAGCAGAACCGAGTGGAGCGGTTGCACGGGCACAAGTCGCACCGCACTGAACCAGAACTGGCCCCGGGGCATGATGTCAGCATGGTATGGAATAGCCTGGCCACACCAAATTAACCCTGTCCTGGCTGAACTAGGACACTATCTTTGCATAGGGACACCGTGTAGAATGGTCTTTGTTCCCTGCAACTTAATTTTTGTAGGATTGTCATAAATAGAGCTGTGCTGAGTGAACAAATATAGATAAACATGCAAATAGAGAATTTGGGGGATCATGGCATTAACAAATGTATTACATTAGTATTGATATATCAGCAGTTTATTTTTAAAAGTAGCCAAATCCATGAAAAATGTCACAAAATAAAGTACTACTTAAGGCATCAGAAGCTCTTGACTTCATTGAATAAATATAGAATACAGGCATGATATGATCCTAACTTGGAAATAGAAGATTGATGAAAATTTTTCCTTTAAAACCGTTCTCAAACCCTCTTTTCACTATCTACACAGAGAATAAGACAACAAAATATAAAAGTGCAAGGTAGAAAGACAGTAAGGCAGAGCTTTGTAATTGATACTTACTTGCATATTAGAGAATAAAAAAATTACACTGACTGATATTTCCCAACTTTTCCTTTTTTCTTTTTTTATATGCTACATGTCTCACTGTTTTATCAGGTTTTGAGAAAAAAAAAAAAAAGTGTATAATATAGGAAAGGTGTTGTTTTCTTTCCTTGGTGTAGTTAATCTTTCTGAACACATGCAAATGCCTTATAATCAGACTTTTAAAAGAATATTGAGCTGCACAACAAAGGTCCTTTTCTAGTAAACATGAAGGATGCTTGAGTTATTATACTCAATTGTTTACAGATGACAGGATAATGACATAAATTTAGAAGAAAGAAAAAAAATCTGAACAGAGATCAAGAACTATTTCTTCATGCAGAGAGAATCATGACTGTGTCAACATTACATAATGTTTTTCAACCCAGTTTGGCTGGAAAAATAGAAAACGAAGCTATCAAGTAATCCATTAGAATGCTGCCTGTAGAGTAATAGAATTTAAAGAGGGAAAGGATTGATACTTTACCTTTCTGGTGGGAAGCATTAAAGAAAATTTCTAATTTACTACATTTGCGTGCATTTTTGACCAACAAATCTTTGGTCTGAGTACCCATCTTCAGTGAGAAAAATTATAATTAAATTTAGTAATTCCTACAAATAATTTTATGCACGTCAACACCAGAGAAGCTTCAAATACGTCAAGGACATTGCAAAAATTAAGTGCACATTACATCTATAAGTCTTGTATGAATATCATACTGATGGTAAGAGTTCTAGTAACTCTAAAAGACAAGATTTGCCTAAAACCAGTATTTTAATTGAGAGAGCTGCTGAATTATTTATTTTTATTTCATCCAGCAACAGACTTCCAAACAAAAAACACTTTTTGCTTTCTTTTCTTTTCTTCTCTTCTGTGTCACCCATCACTTTGTTGTATCTTTCCAGTGTAAGATCTCCAGGACACAGGCTCTTCATCTATGCAGTGTTATGTAAACTGTTGTGATATAAACCAGATGCTCAATGGGAGTATGTCAGCACTGTGTCATTAAAGTTCAGCTTTGGATTGCCAATTAACTGAAGGTAATTAACATGTTTAAATACTACTCTGAATCTTCTTTTGGATGAGAAATATTTATAGTTTATTCTACTGATGAATTCAGTTCTTTTTTCAGTTAGGAATTCACTAATACCCTGAAGAAATGCATCTGTTGTGTCTAACACTGCCGAATACAACCCTGTGTTATTCTTCTTTCCTACAGAAGTCCTGCATCCACAGTCTTCATGTCGCTTATGGCAGTCAAATACGAGGATTTCTGTCTGTCATATGGTTTTTTGTATTACAATAACAGATATCTATGCAGAGACAAACAATACGGTTAAACCAAATTAGCTGCAATCAATAAAAAATCTGGTGTGAAAGTAGTAATACAAAGGAAAAAGTATTTAATAACTGAATATTTATTATCTTCCCATATAAGAATGAGTTGTATAATTATTATTGCAATGAGAAAGTTACGTTGTTGTAACTATAATATTACAGACTAACGGGTAATTTTGTGTGTTTGTGTAGTCAGAGCCTCTAGGCAGCATTGCAAAATCTAATTTACAAATGCTATGCAAGCTAAATCTGATTGTCAATTAATATCCAGAAGTGCTAAGTCCTGGACCAGTTAGATGCTGTCCTGTTCCGATTCAGAACACACGTTAACACCAAAATTGTAACACCAAAATTGTAACACCAAAATCTAAGCTCTACTCAGAAATTACTGAGACTGTTTTCATGCTTACAAAAAAAAAAAAAAAAGTAAAAAAAGTTATTAAATTGCTGCCTTAAACTTCTGAATGGTTCAAAGGAAATGATTGGGTTTTAAGGCACTACCATATTTTCTGTCCATTGATTTTACTTTCCTGCCTTTAAAATAGGAGTATTAGAGAGACTGTGCCTATCTTGTCTTTCATTCCTGGTTCCTGTCATGACTCCATATGTCAGTCACCTTATGTATAAACCATCCATTCATGACTATGGGATGAACTCAAATTGCTATTAAAACATTTAGACTATATAGTCTGAGTAAGACTGATCTATTTAAACGTATTTAAGGGATTTATCTCTAATGTAAATTGTTACTATATGTCTAAATTTCCTTACTGCATTGAGAAACATTCGTTGTTACTTTTATATTAAACATAATCTCTGGTGATCAACAGAGGCTATTGTATGTATTACAAACGGTATTTGAACTTTCTACACAGTTTTCTTAAAATAGTGTGGTCCAAATGTTTGTTGAGGCACCATGAATAGATCTTACATATGGTCAGCTGTGGCTGGAATGTTGTTACAGATACTGCTGAATTCATATTCCTTTTCTGTTTCTCGATTCTTTGGAATAGATTTGTGAGACTTTGCCATGTAATATGTCATATTCATGTGAAAGCACTTCAAATGATTCTTTAAAACTTCCACTGTCCTCATGCTCTGTGCTGTTTTTCTTATTATTCACAACTGTACTGCACTATAGTCCAAAAATGATGTGGTCTAAATTCTGATACAACAGTCGCAGCCTGAAATTAGTCCTTTAGAGCAGTCCCTTACTCCTTTGCCCTTCAGTAACTGATTAGACACATCAGACCACTATTTCCAATATCCACGAAAACATTCATCTATCTGCTAGGTGTTATTGATCTGACAGGTGTTTTGTTTCATCCATGACCAAGAAAATAGTTTATCACATATGTTGATAGAATTAAACATATCATTCAAGAAAATAACATATTTCCTTTCATAATATAGGAATTAGGATAAAGTTTGGCTTTAGTTATGAATATATGAAAAACATAGTAGACTCATTAAGAGATTGAAAGCCTTGACAAAGAATTAAGAAGTAGTAGCTCTATCTTGAGAGAACTGATATTATCATTATTATATTTGATTAACATCAAATTGTGTTTAATCCAAAATACGAGTTCTAATTATAAGTTGTTGTCAGCTAGTCACACCTTCTTACAGCTCAAGTATAAGTGGATACTAGAGACACTTAATCTCCAAAATCATCTTAATTATTCATACACAAATAAAAATCAGCAAAACAAAACAAGCTTGACATTCTCTAAAGTCTGTGGAGAAGTATTCATGGTGTTCTCCAGACCTAGAAGGAAAAGCCCTCTGTTTCAAGTTGGAGATGTCCTTTGAATTTCTGATAATTTTCTGCCATCTTTTTAGCAGCACATACATATTATTTTCTAATACATGAAGGCTTGTTGCTTCTCTGTGTTCTTGAAGTGTACACTTTGTTGGTCTCTTATTTAACCAGGGACACAATGGTTTAATGAACTGCTGAAGCATAAGGGAATTAATTCAGAAAAAATGTTTTTGCCTATCTAGTGGGCAGTCTTAATTATATTCTTCATCATATTAGACGAGATTTCTAAACATTTAAGTGTGCAAAAACATCTATTTTTTTCACTTTTAAGGTGAATCTTTTTATACTTATTCAATATTTTAATTTTTTTTTTTAGGTAATTACACCTAGATTATACATCAAGCACAAATACAGGCAGAGCAGAGTATGGATTGAGAGCAGTCCTGAGGAGAATGACTTGGGGGTGCTGGTTGATGAAAAGCTCAACATGAGCCAAAGATGTGTGAGTGCAGCCCAGAAAGCCAGCTGTATCCTGGACAGCATCAAACGAAACATGACCAGCAGGTTGAAGGAGGTGACTCGTCTCCTCTATTCCACTCTGGTGAGACTCTGCCTGGAGTGCAGCCCCAAATGCAAGAAGGACATGGACTTGTTGGACTGAGTCCAGAGGAGGGTTATGAAGATAATCAGAGGGCTATAACAGAGGACAGGCTGAGAGAGTTGGGCTTGTTCAGCCTGAAGAAGAGAAGATTTGGGGGAGACCTTATCGTGGCCTTCCAGTATCTGAAGGTGGCCTGCAAGGTTGGCGAGGGACTTTTTTTGCAAGGGCTTGTAGTAATAGGACAAGGGGTAATGGATTCAAACTGTAAGAGGGTAGATTTAGATTACAAATTAGGAAGAATTTTTTCTCCATGAGGGTGGTAAGACACTGGATCATATTGCCTGGGGAAGTTGTGGATGCTCCACCACTGGATGTGTTCAAGACCAAGCTGGATGTGGCTTTGAATAACCTGGTGTAGGAGGTTTCCATTGCCCATGGCCAAGGTGTTGGAGCAAGATGATATTTGAGGTCCCCTCCAACCCAAGCTATTCTAGGATTCTATGATGATCATTTATGTCTTCATTAATCTATTTCATATGATAAATGTTTGTACTTGGAATCCTTGCCTGTTTTGAAGTGTTAAATAAAGTAGTTAGTGTAATAAAGTATTTGAAAGAATATTTGGATTTAATTTATATATCATTTATCTGTATTTAACGTAAGCCACTAAGTTTCTGAAGGCTCCATGCTTTGTTAAATTTTCCTTTTCCAATATTTATGTTGGAATTAATAATTGTAATCTGATATCAAAGATAAATGTGTGCTAGGAGAGATTTCAGGACATAAAATCTAGAACAAAGAATAACCTTCCCATTTGCTATATCTTTATTCACAGCTAACACGATTTATTTCATGATCTGATTCCATATTGTCTCAGTTCTCCACATTAGTGACTGATGATACACCTTGCATATTTGTACATCCAGGGATTTCTATTACTAAGCCTTCAGCAGCTGTGTTCCAATTTTTAGCATTTGAGTAGTATTTTCTCACAACTGTAAAGTAAAAAAGAAAGAATGGGATGTATTGGCCTGGAATAAATCACATCCATCATTCATGGCTACCCTAAAAAATGCTGTTCAATATAAGAAAGGTAATTCTTGATCGTTTCATTAACTCCATCAATTTGCAAGTCATGGTAGACAGGCAAAAAACAAACCATGTGGTAAATATAACAGTAAATTTCAAATTAGATTCTCTAACATTAAGACTGCACTCTTCATTTCAAATATAAGATATAAGAAGAGGCAACCTGCAGCTTTTCTTTGCAGCTTTTATACAGAGCTAACTAATACATACGGAACTATGCAACCAAGTACATGTTTCTTACCATGAAAAGCTCCCTCATTTGTCTAAGTTATGAAAAAGTATCTCTTAGCACAGTCACAATCTTAATTTTTCAATCTTAGCAGCAAAATTAACTTTTTAGTGAACCTCTTTACCTCCTTCTAGGGAACTACTTCATTAATTCAATCCCTAGAAATTGTACTCCAATTTAGCACTGTGAATTACTTTCCTATCTATTACCATTGATTATCAGTAACTATTGTATAAGGTGCAGAATCAAGGTGCAGGATCTGAGAATATGGAAGATGACTATTTTGTCAGTGTTCTTTCTCTCTATTCTTTAGACAAAAGACAGTGAATGTACAAGGTAAAAATACACATCCATACTATTGTTATTAGAATGAGAGCGGTAATAAGAGTGAGCATTAAGATGAGGATCTGGGGTATGATGATGAGGTAAGGCTGCCTATACTGGCCCTTGAACTACAAGAAACTACAAGAATCTACAAGAGACAATGAAATGATTTGGAATGAGGTCTCTTCACTAGTCTGTGAGGATTTGGTTAGAGATCATTTAGGCAAACTGAACACTCACAAATTCATGGGCCCCGATGAGATCCACCTACAAGTGCTAAGAGACCCATCTGGTCTTGATGCTATGCCACTGTCCATCATTTCTGAAAGATCATGGATAAACGAGAGGTGCCTGAGGACTGTGGGAAAGCCATTGTCATGCCAGTCTTCAGAAAGGGCAAGAAAGAGAACTCAGGAAATTACAGACCAGCCAGCCTCACCTCCATCTGTGGAAAGGTGATGGAACAGGTCATTCTGGAGGTCCTGTCCAAGCACAAGGAGGAAAAGAAAATTATCAGTAATAGTCAGCATGGATTCACCAAGACAAATCATGCTTAACTAATCTGATAGTCTTCTATGATGATATGGCTAGCTCCAGAGATGAAGGGAGAGCAGTGGACGTTGTTTACCTCAACTTCAGCAAGGCTTTTGACACTATCTTGCATAATATCGTCATAGGTAAGCTCAGGAAGTATGAGTTAGATGAGTAGACCATGAGATGGATTGGGAACTGGCTGAATGATACAGCTCAGAAGGTTGTGATCAGTGCTGCAGAGTCTAGCTTGAGGCCTGTAGCTAGCAGAGTTCCCCAGGGGTCAGTACTAGGTCCAGTCTTGTTCAATATATTCATCAATGACCTGGATGAATGGACAGAGCATACTTTTAGGAAGTTTGCGGATTATACAGAGCTGGGAGGAGTGGCAGACGCACCAGGAGGCTGTGCTGCCATTCAGCAGAACCTGGACAGACTGGAGAGTTGGGCAGAGAGGAACCTAATGAAGTTCAACAAGGGCAAGTGTAGAGTCTTGCACCTGCAGGGGAATAACCCAACACACCTGTACAGGCTAGCAGTTGACCTTCTGGAAAGCAGCTCTGTGGAGAAGGACCTTGGAGTCCTGGTGGACAAAAGTTAGCCATAAGACAGCAATGTGCCCTTGTGGCCAAGAAGCTCAGTGGTATCCTGGGGTGCATTAAGAAGAGTGCGGCCAGATGGTTGAGGGAGGTTTTCCTCCCTCTCTACTCTGCCCTAGTGAAGCCACATCTGGAGTACTGTGTCGTTATGGGCTTCCCAGTTCAAGAGAGACAGGAAACTACTGGAGAATGAAGAGCTCTTCCAATGAAGAGCTATGAGGGTGAATAAGGGAGTAGAACATCTCTCTTACAAGGAAAGACAGAGACACCTGACTCTGTTTAGCCTGGAGAAGAGGAGACTGAGAGGGGATCTTATCAATGGTCGTCGATATCTAAAGGGAAGGTGTCAATAAAGACAGGTAGAGCTAGGCAAGTCAGTGAGATCAACTTTTTCAGTGTATGTTTAGCACCATCTTACCACAGACAGAAGTATTGTAGTGGATTTAATTTAACTTATTTTTGTTCATCTCACATTTAGACATCTTCATATGAGCTGATCTACAAAGGAAGTCAGTTTTAGATAGAGAAAAATAACTACTTGTGTCATTTGACTTACATATTTTAAGATCAGATGAGCTAAACCTTCAGTCTCTCCACTTACTATAAGAGGACTCAAGGGTAACTAGTTCAAATATTGCCATCTGCAATATATATGTGTATTTGACCAGTTGATCCCAAGCCCTAAAATCTGTTTTTGCAGTAATGTGCAGCTCTCACTGCAACTGAAATTAATGAGATTTATATTTTGAGTGAATGAAATTCTACAAAACTTGACGTCCTTTTAAGAAAACAGATCTTAGAAATCTCAAAGTTTTCATAAGCTTCAGTCATTGATATCTCTGTGCCCCGCTCCCTGCCTATTGAACAGAAATAATACCCTCTCACTTCATAGGAGTTCCGTGAAAGTAAATTAATTACTATTTGTGAAGCATTAGATGTTGTAATGATCACTGCCATCAAAAAAACCCATGAGGAAATTAATAATTCTGTCTCCCTAGCAGCATTTGAATAGTAGTTTACAGCTACACAGTGAATAATGACAAGAAAACAAAATACTGAATAGCCAATTATTTATTGAATACTATTAATCATGTGTGTTGAATGGTGCATGGGTCTTATGGACAAAACAGTACATGAGCATTTAATTAAAAACTGTACTACACTGCTTATACACAAGACACAAATTAAGATTCCACTGATTACTTATATTCTATCCTATTCTAATTTTTGAGTGTTTTGCTTTGCAGCTATGATAGTCTTTTTACTGTGGTTTTTAACATGTAAGTATCATTCAACTTGTAAGTGAAAGGAACTTTCACAATCTATTACTATTTTTTATGTTGTTTTCACATGCCTGCAAATAAAATTATATCCCTCTATCCAGCAAGTACATTGGAAGCACAGTAAAAAAGACTAACATGAAGTACTGTATATGGTTGAATTACCTTGTGACTGTAAGTGTAAATAAATTTAGGATCTATTCGCATGGTTTAACTTGCAAATTCAGGGACTCAGCCTACACAGAAAAAACTGCAAAAAATTATGGAATATTTCTCCATGTGATAAATAACATGAGCAATAGGTGAAACATATGATCTTCTTTGTTTAATTTGGGGGAAAAAAGAACACAAAACAGGGTATAAATAAGAGCAATTAGTTCTTGTATTATGTTTGTCACCTGGTTCTACTTACCACATTACAAATATGTCAGTAGAATTTCCTAAACTGCCCGTTAACTAGATCTTGAGTGGTGATATGTGTCTACTAGAAAATAACTCTGACCAACAAATTGCTTTCACTCTTGACCTTATACAGAATTGATTCCATTCCTCAAATTATACAAGATCCCTGTACTCTATATGTCATGTACCTCCTCCCAGTATATCTGGGACATATCTTTTCTGTAAACCAACCGTACTCACATCTGAATAACCATTTCAAAGCATTCTTGATTATTCTTCTTCTTAGAGATCATTTAACTGTCAAAAGGGTGCCCCTCATATTACCTTTGGCATTTGCTTTACCTTGCATAAACAGAAACAGTGTAACAGTAAAATAGGCTTTTATTTCCATTACAAGAAACCACTTTACCTCTGAGTACATTGATCCACACTCAGAATATACTGCGTATTTTCTTAATGGAAAGCTGTCTAATCACTCAAAAAGAAGTTCCCTTGTTTTTTCGTGTCTTTTATGTAGCTGCTGCCAAGTGTTGCTAAAGGGCACCATTCAAATGAAATTACACTACACATGATGTTGTATATATATTACACCGTTTAATTTAAAAAATATAAACATGTTGACTGTGTGGCACACTGTGGTCTTTTACATTTTGACAAGTGTTTGCTTGAGAAGAGAATTACAATATTTGTAAATGTTTGAAAACATTTCTGATATGAAAATGCAAATGTTTCCTTATATGTACTTACTAAACTTCTCTTCTTAATTGAAATTAAAATACAATGGCAAAACATGTGTAAATGTCAATCTATGAAATCAGCAGGGTTGCTATTGCCTTCAACAATCTTCATTTTCCCCAAAAGATTGCTGAGCAAAAAAAGCCTAAACAGAATAAGCAGAAAGCACCAATTTGAGACCAGGCCTCTTAATTCTCTGTGTCATATAAGTTCAATGGCAATGGAAAGGGGTTTCATCATAATATTTCCTCTGTAATTTGCATACTTTCTTCTTTGACACTTTTGTAATAAGTACTTTTCTTCCAAAACTGTCTATAAAATTTAATATAGAAAATATTACATGATAGATAGAATATTTTTTACTCTGCTTTTAGCAGTTTGAATAATTCTACCAGTTTTGAATAAGCCAAGGGAAAAAAAAAAGAAAAAAAGAAAAAGGAGGAAGGACAATAATCAATGGTTAACAAAATTAGAACAATACTTTTAGAAGTGTGTTTTTTATTAATAAAATATAGGTAAAAAAGTAAGCAATGATATGTAGTAATAAATAATAACTAGTGTAAGTTAAGTTCAAAATGTCTAGAAGAAGTTTAAGGGTTTCTTGTCATTCTACAAGATTTTTAACACAAAAAGCAAAAATAATTAAGGCAGGAGAAATGTAATGCCCAGTGTATTAAAATTCCTCTTTTAGCTCCTATGTATCTTGTGTTCACATAATGGCTCAGCTTAGGCAGCAAAAAGATGTGATGATTTTCCTTGAAAAGAGCTGTGCATTCAGATCCCTGAATATTAAGAATAACCGAAGCTCAGGTTTCCTCTTTCGTTTGGGAATTCATTTGCCATTTAGTTCATACAGAAATTAGATCTTGCAACTTCTTCCTGTAGTACCTAATTAGAAGCTAGAGATACATGTTCAAACTCGGGTGAAAGTCAGGTTTGTGGGAACATTTCCTCTTCCACAGTGAGTCCCATGCTTAGCAGTTCTCCCTTTTCAGTTGCGAATAAAGGTTATGAATACCATTCTTGCAGAGAAAAATACTTCTAGACATTTCAATGCTGAGCATCAGAATGCTCATGTATATTTTTGGACCCTTACCATCACACATTAAATCAAAGGATATTTAGAGGTAGTAACGTGCTTCCAAAAGCATTTATGTCACCCTCAGTAACCATGAAAATTTACTCCAGGTATGATTTTCCTTTTTCTAGGAAAAACTAACCATTTTTCCATTGTTGCACAAAAGTTACTTTCACATCCTATGAGAATCAGCTCAAGTTTTCCAATTACTTTAATGGCAGTGAACAAGGCTACATCTATCAGACAACATTAATCAAAACAGACCTTTTGATTTTTCATGGCTGTAACAGTATTAATTATATTATTTTTCTAGGTTAAGGTCTTCTTTTAATACTTAAGGTAACACTTCCAAAACAGAACAGTTTTTTACATTCTCAAAACTCTCTAGGATGTGAGCACCTGCAATAAACTCAGTATTTACAGATACTTTCAAACCTCAGCTGAGGTTTTTTCATAGGATGTAAGTATTAAATTGACATTGAAGGTCCAAATCTGTCCTTGATGTCTCTGAGAATTCTGTTACAACTAAGTACAGGCCAGATGAGATTGACAGTTTAAAGGTGAATATTTAGTAGATTAATTATGCTTTTTTTTTTTTTTTTCCCCCAAGATAAATACTCATGGTAGTGCCTCACAAAGCAATCACATGACCTGGATGAATTCTGTGCAAAAATATCAATTACAGGAGAGGCAAGACCAGCAGCGGAGCGAGCACTGTGTCACTTCACATCCTTGGCAGAGAGATGACTTCTGACACCCTCCATAGGTCGTGTCATTGCACGTGTCATCAAGAGTCATAACAGTGTCATATATTTAACTGACAAACCTCCAACTCCTTACTGAGCATTTAAGGACAGTGAATACAAGCATGTCAGTGGGAAAAGTTGCTGTCATTTGACGAACAATTTCCTACCTGAAAAAGATGTATGAAATGTATCAAAAAGAATGCTTTCTGTAGACAGCTTATAGTTCTCTGAGGCAAATATAAAATGTGACTGTTTTATGCTGCAGACTTTCTTCTTTTTATGTCTCCACCCCTCAAAGCAGGGGTCACCTATCTTTCCCAGGTGGTACATCAACCTGTAGTTTTCTTTCCTCAAGTAGAATTTAAACACACCAGTAACAAATCAACAGGAGCTTGCAAAGGCTGACTCTGAGTCTGTGTGTGAGGCAAGACTACTAGGTCCCAATAATGTAGGTATTCAGGCAAATACTGTGTTTCAGGGATGTTTATCTTATCTTTTATCCCCTCCCCAGATAGCTGCTGCTCATTTCAGTGAATGAGTGTAATGGCTTTGAGACTATGCTATCTGTGTATTTTAACTGTCAACTGTTAACTGTAAAATAAGATATTTAAAGTAAGAGATCCATGGCATAGATGTCTCAGCTTTACCTAACTGATAATATTATTGAATAATTTTCTACAATATGTGAAATAAATCCTCTATAGACCAATCACTACTACCTTGAGATACACAGAGTGAACAGAGTTCTGCATACTAGTAGCACTATGAAAAATGGTTATGTAAAAAAACACCACCACAATATACATATTTCTACATATATCTTATATATATATTTCTATGTATACTTTTGTAATTAATTTTCTAGCACTGAACCCAAAGGATGCAATCTCAAAATAATCCTCTCAAAGGATGTAATCTCATCATATTTCAGCCAGCCTGAAATATGATTCTAATATCTGGCTTATCAGCTGAGTAATACTATTCTACAAAGCATAGTAACAAGCATGGACTACAAACAACACTGCTGATGCCATCACATGAAAAAGAACAGAGGTGAAGAATGGTTTCATTATGTTTCCTACAAGACACCTAACGAAGTGGAAAACCTAAATAGAACCCCTTTCTGAAATGGTTTCAGATAATATTATTACTTGGCTTTTGATTTAGGGCAAGATATTTTTCCTAGTTAGGATCTGGTAAGGTCTGTAAGTGCACTCTCAAACCTTTCAGGTCCATGAGCTGCTGTCTGAGTCTGAGGGAGAAGGACTGATTTAGAGACTAATTAAACAAACTTTATATACCAGATGGGTATATCTAAGGTCTAAGGATGTTGAGGGAGCTGGCTGTTGCCATTGCAAGGCACCTTCCTATCCTTTCTGAAGTGTCATAGTAGCCAGGGTGATTCCTCAACACTTGAAAAAGGAAAATACCATCCCCATCTTCAAGAGGGGCAATAAGAATGATTACAGGAATTATAGGAGTAACCACAGTCTCTTGGAAGCTTTATCCCAGGAAAATCCTCCGTTAAGTAATTTCTGAGCCAATAAAGAACATGAAGGTGATTGGGAACAGCCAGTATGGATTTACCTAGGCCAGTTCATGTCTGAAGCTATGTGGTAGCTTCATATGGGGCCTAATGTCTATGGGGCCAGATGAGATCCACCTGAGAGTACTGAGGGAACTGGCAGAGGAACTTGCCAAGCCACTCTCTATCATTCATCAGCAATCATGGCTAATAGGGGAGGTCCCAGATGACTGGAAACTTGCTGATGTGAGGCCATCTACAAGAAGAGCAGGAAGGAGGATCAGGGGAACAACAGGCCTGCCAGCCTGACCTTAGTACCAGGGAAGATTATGGAGAGGTTAATCTTGGATGTGCTCATGCAGCAAGTGCAGGACAGCTGGGGGATCAGGCCCAGCCAGCATGGGTTCCTGAAGGTCAGGTCCTGTTTGACCAACCTGATCTCTTTCTGTGAACAGGTGTCGTGATCCACTCCCTAGATGTCCCAGGTCCACGCACCAAGGGATGTGGTCCACCCACTGGGGTTCCAGACCACTCCCCTAAATGGAATCTGAGGCACGGCACCTCCCTCCAACGTCCCAATTGGTTACAGGAACCACCCCTTAAGAAAAATATATATTTATTTATCCAAGGCAGCTATTCTATGAAGCACCCTTATATAC
>JAVSBS010007180.1:67025-80503 GCA_033124195.1 Coracias cyanogaster | reverse complement strand
AGTGATGATTTTAAACTGCCCAATTAAGTAAACAAAGAAGTAGTTGAAAAAAACAGCACTGACAGACATCAGATAATAAAATTAATTATAAACAGCAGCCAAAATGCAGCATGTATGAACTAATCAAAATACTTAATTAGGCTTTGCAGTAGCTACTTTTCTCCCTTCCTGTGTTCATTACAATTTTATCTGGAGGTTGGTGTCTTTGGTAAGGCTCCAAAGTGTATAATAACTAGTTTAAAAGCCTTATGCTCCTACAAAATAATAATATTTTGAAACATGGTACATTTCAGGCTGACTCAGCATGGTAAGCAAGGAGCCCCTTGCCCTAAATGTAGAGATTTAAAAGGTGATATTGCCTCTATCTCTTCTAAACCTCTTGCAGTGTTAAAGGGCCTCAAGGTATTTACCAATATGTTAATTCTTGGCCAGACAGCTGCCATTTGTGTCATTGCAGGTATCTTCTCCAAAGACTACAGGGGAACTGATACTGAATTTAAGCATGTATAAGATCTGTATGAATAAAAGCAAATCGGTGTATAGGAGAGAAACCAAAGAAGCTAGTCACAATTCAGAAAAAAAGCCCCTATAAATTTTAACGGATATATTGTCATCATCTGAGGTAAAAAGAAACAAAACAGAGAAAAAAAAAGGAAAAAAAAAGAGAGTAAATTTTATTTCTTTGGATTTAGGTGTGTAAGAAACAGCTACCCTAATTTTTTGGATCCTCTCCTACTTCTAAGGTAGAACACGGTAGGGAATTAAACTACCACAGACTGATCATATCAATCACAAATAGATACCCTGACATCGAATGACATCCACAGAAAACAATTCTGCTGAGGGGCTTTTAAGGAAGATGGATTGCATCCACCCATTATTTACAGACAATTCCCAAGGAGGCTAAACTGTAGTCAAAGTGTGCACATTCCCCTTTAGGGCGTGTCCTTATATAAGCACAGACACTGAGCCTGGTGAAATGGACAGAAGTGCAGAAACCTACTGCACTAAAAGAAATTTTATTTAAAAGATATGGATTTCTGGATGGGTTTCTGCTGAATTTTTAAAATTGGGCAAGTTGGGCTAATGTAAAAGGAACTTGTTTCACGCCAGTCATAAACCATTGCTGCATAGCTCAGTGTTAGCAATTGTAAACTGTGGCTGTTTAATTACAAGCTGATACCATTCTTCCTATAATTATAACTATATTTTGATTTTTGATTTGTAAGTGCTGAACTAAGCAAAATGGACTTTGTACAAAAAGAATTGGATTAATATCTCAATTTCTTTTTGTCCAAGTCTGTGAGATCACACATCAGCTGTGGTGTTGTTGTCTCTCTTTTCTCTTGCCTCACAAGAAATTAAATGTAATGGAAAATATATATAATGCTACCACTGTGTGTTTCATGAGGCATGTCACAATACATGCATAATCCATTAAAACAGTAATAGGCAATTGGGTGATTGTCCCTTTTGATGTCCACTTAAAAGAACTGGTCACAATTATAGGCTGCTGAAAAACTGGAGGTGAACTGGTTACTCATAATGACAGTCCAGATTGTGAGATCCTCCCCTCTTCCAGCCTTTTAATATGGTGTAAATTGGTTTTGAAAGTTTTAGATGAGCTCCTGCAATACCTTACCTGGCACGACTCTGGAGGGATTTACCCCAAATCTGTCCCAGAAGGAAACACATGCCTGTGCCCACCCCCTTCTGGTCTGAGATAGGGGAAGCATGTATGAGCAGGCTTGATGTAGTTTCTGGGTAAGATTTGGATTAATGCTGAACCTTACCAAGTTCAGTGCTGTGATTGTCATAACCTGACAAATCACCAAAACAATATCTATGCTGAAAAGGCCTTTAAAACCTCTGAGACAGCACCGGAATGGGTCAGTGCAAAGGTGTTAGATCTCTGCTCTCTGGCTCACTGGACTTGCAACATCCAACAGTAAGATCTAGAGAATCAAAGACTTCAAAAAAGCACACAGCAGCATGCCCTGTTAGAAACCAATGACAGAGCACAATATCCATTTTTTCTGTTGCTTATCTAGTATTTCTATTGGATGGTTGATGGTTTTCATGGTCAACAAATGGAAAGTGACAATAGTGTTGATACGTTAAAGGTGTTCCTAAATAATCTCTTCTATCAAATAGGTTTTAAAGAACCCAGGTCCAGATATTGTAGGATAGTTTATGCTCTAAACTCTTCTACAAACCAGAAACCTTGTTTTTCCCAGTGCTCAGTGCAGTATACCAGCACTTATATCAATGAAAAGTAGATGCACCTAAAGCTATTAGCCCTCCTGACATCTTATGAGTAAGGTATTTTACGTACTTGCTTTGCGCTGGTATCTTTGGTATCATTTAGGTTAATCTAATACTTAAGTGTACAATGAAATAGATTTTTCTCTGTGAACAGTGGAAAAGGAGAGCCATTTTGTTCTTCATGTCTTAGACATATCCTACTGTGATGGAAGATATCTTTTGTGTTTTGGGGGGATTTTTTTTTTTGCCTTTTTTTTTTTTTTTTGTTCCCAGCAGTGTGATGTTCCTCTATGGAGTCTGGATGAGGAGGAATCCTTTAAGGGAGGGGAGACTGCCCCTTCTCAATGGAATCTGCAAAGCCTCATCAGGCAAGCAGGTGCCAGAAACCACTGAGTAAGGGAAGCAGAAGAAGCATGGAGAAATTCCCATCATGGTACTCCGGGCTGGCTGTTCCAGGAGAGCTTGAGAAACTGCTGGGAGGATCAGGACAGACAGGTGCTGTGGGGATGAGAGACAGCAGAAAGAGTGCTGCAGGAACAGCCAGATAAGCCAGTGTCTGCCACTGCTCCCTGGGTTGGTTAAAGCCCTCCATGGGAACAAGGAGAGGAGCAGGGGGTAAAAGCAGTAACCAAATCCTTTCTATCTCTGTTCTGTCTTTTCTTATCACCTAACAGCTTTCACCATTTAAAATTCCATTACCCTGGTTCATATTCAACTACATCATCATCTTTTGAAGTTTAAAAGATCTCAGCCTTTTCGTGGAGTTTGCCATGAGGAAAAGGTACAGGCATGTAGACCTCAGCAACCTGGGAAGCTTAAGATCTGATAATCAATCAGTAATGCTGAGTTGAATTATTCCCTGCTGATACTTCCCTCTCTGGGGGCTCTCCATGGACTTTTCCAACCAGTGTAGATCAGATACCTGCACCAGGACAACTGGAATTAGCTGAGATGTATTCCTGTCCTGGGTTACAGTGAACTGTGAAACTTAAAAGGTGACTGAATGACATGTCTTCTTGAGAAGCAGGAGAAGGGCAAATCTGGAAAAATAGATCCATTTAGTCAGAAGGATATCACCAGGGAGTTGTGTGGGAGCAGAAGTGTGGCTATGTGAGAAAAACTGAGAAAAGTCAATGGATGGATGGCACTCAGCTAGGAGGAATATTAAGGCAAAGTGGAACTGGCTTCTGGTCAGGACAAGAAACAAATCTTACGGGGGATGTCTGTTCTAAGCATTATTGTTTCTATTTAGACAAAAATGATAAAGAGAAATGCAAAGGTCTAAATACAGAGCTTGTATTAAAAAAAACCCTGCTATCAGTTTTCTTTAATTATTTCATACTCAATTACAAATTAATGTGAAACTTAGCAGATGTTAAGAAAACCAGCATTTTGGTTACCTGGAGCAGATTTCCAGTGGAGTTACTTGTTATATTTCCATGTATGCCAAAGAATCTGTAGTCATTAGCATCACTGAAGGATCTGCCTTTGCCAGAAAGTGCTTAGGCAAAAATACCCAGACAGCTGAATTTCATGAAATTCACAGATCTAGTTCCATGGAGATGTCAGAATAAGCAAGTGGATGCATTAGGAATGATTATCGTACAAAATTTACGTTCTTATTTTTTCTTGAAAAACAAAAAAAACCTATGTACACTTTGCTTCTGTAAAAGTCTGAAATTACAGACACAAAATAATAAATGCTGCATTAGAAATAATGCCTTCACAGTCAGTTTGCTTTTGTACAGTATCTACAGTCGAAACTTACTAGCCAATGTTGTGGGAATTATTTCCAACTGAGAAGGCCACTTAAAACTCAGTAACTAATTTGATTTAATAAAACACAGAATAATGTACTCCTACTTTCATTTTCCCAAATGAATATTAATCTCAGAAAACAACAAAAAAGCATGTAATCACTCAAGCATGCTGTTTAACAAATAAATTCTATCTAAACCAAAACACATACTGGCTGTAGGAGATTCTTATTTGGCTTGTACAGGCAGTTTCAAAGGAAGAGAGAATCTTAGGAACATTTCCATAAGCTTTGATGATACTGTGGGCAGTCTTTGCTGCAGTCTCATCATGTCAGTTAATAAGTAATCCTGATTCTCTGTGAAAATGCAAACCACACACATGTGCATGCACAAATATATAGAGTGAGATCCTGGCTTTATTAATGTCAATAGTAATTTGGTCCTTGCTTTCCATAGGGTTAAGATTTCACCCAGGAGGTTTCAAGCCTCCAGTGCTTTCCACTCCCAAGTGGTGATAAGGGCTTATAATTTAATTTCTGTCAGAGTAATAATGTCTGTGATATGGCAAAGCCACTCTCTTTCCCCTAGCACACTTTTTTTTATTACACAACAGCCTCATAAATAGAAGCCTAAATAACCACAGATCCAAAAGCTCTCCAAACCCAAGAGGTCTGTGCGCGTCTCCTGAAGCGTGTGCAGCCTGTGCCATTGAGGCTGATTATGGTACGGCAGCATCTTGGAGGTGTACCGCCAGCGTGCGAAGAGCGGCGGGCAGGCAGCCAGACAAGCAGCCGGCCACCCACACATTGCTGCAGCATGCCTGCCGTACGACGTATGCTTTCAGCAATCTGCTTGGATACTTTTAACTTTTAGCTTTCTGCTCTGCCTTTGATTCATTGACTTTCTGTGGACGGAAAAAGATGTCTAGACAGGAGCAGGCTGATTCGTTTTAGGTACAAAGAAATCCTATGCCTTGAGGGGCTCTGGTGGAAATGGTTGGGTTAGTAGGGTCCGTCCTACAACCTCATGTGGAGTCAGTAGTCACCTGGGCAGGGGCATAGTCACAGATTGTCTGTTGGGCATCAGGGACTGGGTAAGGGATGGATCCCTGGTGCTTTATCTAGGCCAGCCACAGAGCTGACCTGGTTTTGTAAATGGATCAATGTTATAATGAAACAAAAATGCAGACAAAAGGCTGACACAACCCCCTTATAAAGGAGAAGACATGACATTTTTGATGAGTCTTCTCATTTTAATTCTGGCATGAACTGAGTTAAAACAAACAAACAAAAAAAAGTGGGTATGGAAATATTGCAGCATCAGTAGTAGGCAGTGTGAAATTGCCCTCTTACTGTAAAATGTAAACAGCAGGCATCCAAGTTTGCCAGTTCTATTTTGTATTACACAGCAAGGAGAAGGTTGTTGGTTTTTTAATCAAGTCCTTCCCTGCGACTTAATGTAAGGTAATACATAATATGTAATGTTAGCAGGGGGAAAAAAATAGCTGAAAGGAATAAGAAAAGAGCTGGAAATATTTTTACTTCTAATTCACTGGTTCAAATCCAATCCATGTTGACAGCAATCAAAAGTTGCTACCATCTGTTGTTTGGCGGCCTTTGTGGGTGAGTTGTATCGCTGTGGCCCTGTGGACAGGTGTTTCCATAATGACACCATCGCTACGCTTGGCAGTTGCTGGTAACCTTGCTGGTAGCCTCTGGAGAGAAGCCAAAGACTGCAATGAACTTAGACACAGAAATATCGTCTCATTCCCCCATGCCATGCCTAATTAGATTCATGAAGCCATGTGTGGGCTGTTTTCAGGGCTATGACCTGTGCAGGGAAGTTCCTGTTGTACGTAGCTTGGTCAACCTGTTTCTTGTTCAGCCCTCCATTCTCCTGCCCAGGAAGAAGCATAGCAAAAAGGATTTTGCCTCTGGGTATCCATGAGCCTATTCCATGGGCACTCACTCATGTAAAACTCTGGGAAGGGGTTCTTGACTGGCATCCAGTGTCTGATAGTGTAGCCGGTTACTTTTTCTTGGATGTCTTCTTACTACTCTTTCTCCCTAACTTCACTCCTGCCCCTGCCTTCATTGGCTGTTCTCTCTCTCTGATGCTGAGCTGTGTGTCTTCCTGGCTTTGTTCTGCTTCCTGGCATCTTTACTCTTCAGCAGGAGGTCTATAAGAAGGTCTTATAAAAAAGAAATAGGATAGCTATAAGTTAGTAATCCTAATTTAGTCCTATCATTTGTTGGCAGTGGCCTGAAGCAGTCAGGGCTTCTCTAGCACTCTGCAGTTTAAGCTGCCAGTAATTTGGTTGATTCTTCCTGATTCGCCAGGGTCTAAATTACTTTCCAACCACTGCAGCTCAAGCATGGAAAAGCAAGCCGTTTGTTTTCAAGCAAAGAAGGAACTACCACTTGTGTGGCTTCTGCGCTTCCCTCTGTCTATCAAAATGTTTGAAGAATTTAGCATGGAGCAAAGCATGCTATATTGAGCTAACCTATCAGGATTTCTGGTTGAATAGCAGATGTACAGCTTCTGTAATATAGGAGTATGGATGCCCTTTCACTGGAAAAGCTCTAATCCACGTTTTTTTTTGTTAAAGGAATGCAATTTCCATCATGCTGTGTGGGATCAAATAGAAAGCCAGCTGGTGCTAATAGAAGGAGTCTCATTCACTTAATAGGTTTGGATCAGGTCCTTTGAAAGTACTGATATTTTTGAGAGGGAATTTTTCTCTTCTGCCTCAACAGCATGTCTTGTGTCTTTGACCATCTTGATTTACTCATTCATAAGACTTTTTGAGGAGGTGGTATTTGTTCTGTGTAAAATCTTCGACTGAAAAGAGATGTGTTTGTACATAGTAGATGTTGCAGTTTAGATGTCTCCTGTCACCACCATTCTGTGGGTGGGCTAATAGCCTGCAAGACTCATTCTCCGGTGCACCACAGTTTTCCACTGAGCCCGATTTTGCATCCTGGGTCTGTGGTATGGCTTGGGAGATTTCAGCAGCCCAGCTTACAGTCCAGAATAGGGGCACAGGAATATCAGAATGACTGGATTTGCATGACAATGTTTTCAAGTGTTTTTCCTTTAGTGGAAAAATGAAAGCTGCTGTGGCAGTCAGCTTTTGGCAAAAGCAGATTCTTTCCTATTTTCAGCCAATAATTAAAATGAAATTTTGCTTAGCCAAGGCCCAGATTTCCTGCTGAAAATCAATATTGATTGAAACATGTTCAGGTAGCCTTAGTTTACCTCCAGCTGGCTAGGAAACTTAGCTTGGTCTGTGGAAAGGCCAACTATAAAGTTTGAGTTGAATTTTAATGAGACCTAATGACTTTGTAAAAGGTTCTGTGGTTGCATAAGAAACACTTCTAATTAGAAACCCCTTTGCAGTCCTGACTCCATGAGGAGATAGTTGTAAGATAGATTATATATCCCCAGTCCTGACCTCAGTGATCCACTGACTGAAGATAAATGGCTGATTCTTATTAGGGAATGTTTGGATACAATTACATTGCATGCTCTGTGGCGTCATTTATATCACACAAGACAACTTTGTTTTCACTCAGTAGGAAATAAAAAAGACTAAATGTCAATATATGGAGTTTATTCTTCAACCCACATTTATTTATATAAACATATTAACTCTACTAACTATCTGAGGATAAGAAACTGTCACCTGTTGCAAGGGACCATCTCATTTGCCTGGGGAGATCAGCAGAACTTTGCAGTTCTTACTTGTCTCTCATTCCTCTTCGTGAATTGTCAGAATTACCCCTCATCCCCTCTGTGGTCATCTCTTTTATGGCTTATATTGATTCATTTTCCTGGTTGGCTATTTTTAACTTTCTTTGAAAAAGTGTTTCTTCAGTAAGGTTGAGATGAATTAAATATTAAGAATTTATGATCTTGCTCATTTTCTTGTCTGTTTCTTGGAAGATTTATGTAGTGTTTTATCATCTCTGAAATGCTCTCTTGCTTGCTTATGGGGAAGTTCTCAGGCCACTGGATCTTGACTGTCCATAAGGTTTCTTCTTCCCCTCTAGCGTAGCCGTTGTGACGCACTCTGCAGTAAAATGGGTTCAGAAGTTCATCTGTACTTTATGTTTCCATTCATGTTAAAGAAAGGAGGAGATGCTTAATATAGGGATATCATGACAAGATATGATTTACATACATAAACCAACACAGTTTATTAAATGTTAATATGCTTAAAATTGTAACTGCAGCATGCACTTTCATACAGGTGTATAGATATATAAAATCCACACCTTCTGCTTATATAAGTAGTTAGTTCTTTGATTCTCTATGCAACTGTTTAGATTTGAACCCAGCTTTAAGTTGTCCCATCTCTGGTTTACTGCTGCTGCAGTTTGCAGCATCACTTTTATTTCAGTGGAAGACACTTTGTTCCCTACATGGATTTTGGCTTTTGCACCCTGGAAATGCTGACTGTTTTCCATTTCAGACTTACTGCTGAGACTTGAGGTGTCCAAATAATGTTAAAAATAAAGCACTGACTTGGAAGATGAAGAGGAGGAAGACAGCCTGAACTTGTTCACCTTCCGTGCTTGTGACTCTCTGTCCACTCTGTGAGTAAATGACAGTAGCTTACTCAGCGCAACCAGCTTCCCTGTTTTCTCCTAGTTGCACCATTTTCTGGCAACCAGTCATTACAATCAGCAGTGCTTTAATGACATGCTGAACTGCTGAGAACTTGGAAACAGAAGACATGCAAATATTGAGGGAGTCTTCAGTAATCATTTCTCAGTGTTTGCTCATTTAGAAATCAAATCCTTTCCCTGCAAAGTGAAATACCACTCCCTGTCAACAAGACTCTCTCTCTGAAGGCTGACAGAGGCATCCTCATCCTCCAGTTGTGGCTTTCTGTAGCTATTAGTTATAAATTAGGATACTTTGATCTGAGACTTCTGGATTCTGTTTCCAGCTCTGTCACTCTATTGATACATGACCATGGAAAAATCTTATCTTTTGCAAAAGAATTGCTCAGTCAGAAGAAAGTCTCTGCACACAATGCTGCAGGCTAAAGCACAGCTTTATGCTCAGATGGCTGATGAACCCCCTCAGACCCAGGTTTGTCAGGCAGGTAGTCTACGTAGGCTCAAGCTGTCGACAAATCCCATCTGCTCTGCCAGCAGGTGATTCTAGCAGCCACATGGGAGGGACACCAACCCTCTTATTTGCTTGGTGTCAGGCTTGTGTGACAATGTTGGGACAGCAGATGGGATATACTGCAGATAGCTGTGGTTAGCAAAGCACAGCGGAGCTCATCTGCTCTATAGGGAAGAGCATGTTTGGGTGTCCTGCCCCAGCGCTAGGCAGAGTTGGAGTTTGCCTCCCAGCCTTCTTAACAGGTTTGCACTTAACTTATCCATTTAGTATATTTCTAAGGGCAAATGATTTATTTGTGGTTTACCAATTTGCTTTTCAGCTTAGCCCTAAAACCACTCTTAAGTTACTGCAGGGGTGGAGACCTGCTGATTTATGGAAATACATCTTAAGCACTTGTATAAGCAACTCTCACAAAACAGGCAGTACAATGAAAACTGCTTAGGTGTGCGCTTACAATATAATGCATATTTTCTCTGCATATTTTAAGCATTTAAATTACATTTGAAAAAATGTAATTTATAAACTTTGTGACTTACATCCAACATTTTCAGGTGCAATAGGTTAGATAAAAAGCATAGTATTGTTTTCACCTTCACTGGACATGTTTACAAACAATCACATATGTTTAAGGGATTTTTGTGCCAGCTGTAGTTATACCAAATGATACACTATTTCATAAATAATTTCCACATCTTTATTTAGAAGTGCTAAACAAGAGACCTCTCTGCCTTGTGGAACATGCATGGAGAGAAAAATGCAAACCATCTAACCCATGGAATGATTTCAGTTCTCAGGTTTAGTTACAATAAAGTCACCCATTTACAGATAAAGTCATCCATTCTTGGGGACTCCTAATGCCTTTCAAAGAAGTCCTACATGAATATCTCAGGGCAGAACTGTGCCCTCACCACAGCTAGTACTGACTAAGCAGCAGCACCTGGAGTGAGTCACTTGGAGGTTCAGCTTTAGTTGACTCTGGTAGTACATCTTCTGACTATGATTTGGAGAAAACAAGACAAAATGATGCATTTGTTTCTACAAACCTATATGCAAATATAGGTGTATGATATGCAGTGGTATTTATAGAGTATGTGTGTATCACAGATACCACAGATGATATGAGTATTTCAAAGGTATTTGCAAAATATATGCCCCATACTATTATATATCTTCACAGAACAAGCTGCTTGGAATATGATTTTAGAAATAGATTTTTAAAATAGCTTTAAAGAAATTGAATGATTAGTGTAACCAAAGTAAACTGTATTAACTCTACTTGGCATTGGGCTTCATATTTTCACAACTGGAAGAAACTAGGTTCAGATTGCTTTTTCTTTTAATTACTTTTTGCATATAACGTAAGCTATTAATGAGTCAATTGCTTGCAGGGTTGCATTTAATATGAATAGAATTGAATTGGTACACACTTCCACAACTTTTTACCCTTTCCTTCCATCTCCTCATTCCTCTTCTCATGTGCATAAGGCTTTATAGAAATCTCCAAGTCCCTCTTGTGCTGAAAAGCCTCTACATTCTGCGTTGTGGAAACATGGGTGTCAAGAAGAAAGGGGCAACCTCTTCTCACTTGGGCCCTGTGATAGGACAAGGGGCAATAGATGCAAGCTAGAGCACAGGAAGTTCCACCTCAACATGAGGAGGAACTTCTTTACTGTGAGGGTTACAGAGCACTGGAACGGGCTCCCCAGAGAGATTGTGGAGTATCCTTCTCTGGAGACTTTCAAGACCCATTTGGATGCGTTCCTGTGTAACCTGCCCTAGATTCTATGGTCCTGCTTGGCAGAGGGGTTGGGCTTGATGATCTTCAGTGGTCCCTTCCAACCCCTAACATTCTATGATTCTATTGCTGTGGTGGTGGATTGGGGACAATACATTAAGAAATAGGTAACAATTAGTGAAATGATACTCTCTAGGTAACATAATAAATTAAATGTATGATTCCTGAAGGTGTCTTTTGAGTTTATTTTTTTTATTCACTGTGACAAGAGAATTCCATAACAACGTGTGTAACAAGTGCACTTGCTGCTGCATTTCCTGGAGGTCTGCATCTTAACTTCTTAGCAGTGTGGGGATCTGATATTTAATGACTTTTGTTTATACTTAGATTCTGGATAATTTTAAGTGTATATTGAGAGCATTAATTTGAAATGCTAGAGCTGGAAATACGGGAATTATGTTTTTGACCCTACTTGCATCTTGTATCAGCTATGGGCAGAGCCAAATTAAATGTCTCATAGTGGAAATGCTTTAATGCATTAACTAGGTGGTGACGCTAGCTGGATACACACATACAGCTTTTCACATATGGAAGAATTTTGCTTGAAATACTTTGCTTGTCGTATAGTATATGTCTCTATTTAATTAAGGAGTTTTTGCACATGAGTTCCAGTGGGGTAGCCAATTTACTTCTAGTTTAAATGGAAATATTGTATAGTAGTTGGCTGTCTTTGATCCCTGTTGGCTGGTCTGTGTCCAGCTTCTGAGATGCTTGTTGGCTTGCACACTCTCTGACTGGATCACAGTTGATCTTTTTTGTAAATTACTTATTTTCCAGTTTTGTGCTAGGTGTATTTCTAGCAAAAATTGGGGATTTAAAAGAGTAGAGAAAAATAGTTTGTAATTTTTTTGCAATTGAAGCAAACTCAAGTGTTTTGTTTTTGGAACAAGGAAGCAAAGTTAACATCTATGCTGTGGCTTCTTTCATGAAGTGTCAGAATATTTTATTTTTGGTTTTATTGGCTCTGGTCTTAACAGCTGTTGTATG
The DNA here is from genome assembly GCA_033124195.1 of Coracias cyanogaster. Taxonomy (NCBI): domain Eukaryota; kingdom Metazoa; phylum Chordata; class Aves; order Coraciiformes; family Coraciidae; genus Coracias; species Coracias cyanogaster. Next base: position 68,560 of record JAVSBS010007180.1, on the reverse strand, counting down.
ACCTTTGGTTCATTATAGAAAAATCATATTTCAGCTGCGTAAGGGTATTCCAGTCACTTAGTTTTGCAAGGAAATGAATATAAAAGCAAGTATGTGTGCATTAATAAAATATAGCATTTTAAGTAATGATTTTAGAATGTTGTGTGGTACTTAAATTAATTCTGGAGTATATAGAAGAGAAGGACTGGGTAGCATGAAATTATAATGATTCCCAATTTAAAGGGAAATATGTTGTAATTATTTTTTTAATATACGTATTTGAAGATGGTTTTCTGTTTAGCTATAGTTTTATATAGTTCTGTTTAGCTGAGGGCTATCCATGTCTGGAGAAAAATGCATATGTAGGATATCTTTTGCAGATTTCACTTACTGATTCCACGCAGTGTTGAAAATATTGATGCTGAAAAAGTGTCGAAATGGCTTTTATTTTACAGTTGTTTGATGATTTTATTAAATGACCAGAACATATGAAGATCTCAATTGGTACAACTGGAAACCAGAAAGTTTAAAACTTTTTTTTTTTTTGTGTTCCCTCTAGATTTTCAACTGAATTCTCACCTATCAACACTGGCAAATATTCACAAGATTTACCACACCCTCAATAGGCTGGTAATGACTTGCCATTTTCTCTCAGCAGAACATCTAGGGCTTTAGTCCAGAATGTCTTGTGATTGAAATAATTAAATGATTACACTTTTAAAAACTCTGACTGCCTTTTTGTATGAGAGGCTGTTGGGTTTTAATCTGTTAAGAGGTAAGCAGTGTTAGTAAAAGGTGAAAGATTATACACTGCGGGTCAGAGTGGATTTTGAGCACTGCTCACTGCAATACTGGATTTAGATGTCTTCATAGGAGAAGCTTTCTTAGATATATCAAACAATGGTCATCGTAATTGTTATCCAGTTTCTTACAGTTCTTGTGGAAAACACTGAATGAGCAAAGCTGTCCTCTTACAGCCATGCAAAGACTGAAATAGGATTGTTTTGAAGACTGTCCATGCATTTGTTTTATTGTAGCCATAGCTGGAAATGCTGATATGGCTTCTGTGTGTACACCGCAAATTTACTGGAAAAGACACTGCCTAAAAAAGGGGGTAGTGCATTTCCAAGATTTCATTTGGCTTTTAGTCAGTTTTCTTTAGAACATGTGTGTGTGTTTATCCTTAAGCAAAGCCATTTCTACCAGTCTTCTTAATGCATTTATTAATGGAATTGTTCAATACAACAGTGTAAAATTCCCTATCCAGTGGATAGTTATTTCTGCTCTTGAAACATAGTTTGATATGGTTTTGATTAAAAAAAAAAAAAAAAAAATTTCAAACTATTTAAAGATTGTCCTTGAACTTTTTAGATAAAATTGCAAGGGTAACTTATTAGATAAATATGAAGTGAAAACACAGAGGCTCTGCAATCTTAGCTAGATGTTCCTGAAGTAGTTAAGATGAATATTAAATAAAAGTTAAAAACATGACTGTCATACAAATATAGAATGAACACATGGCAAAGATATGTTAACTTAATGAGAGAACCAGTAAG
>JAVSBS010007180.1:50476-61404 GCA_033124195.1 Coracias cyanogaster | reverse complement strand
ATGCTAGGAGAAAGGTTGGACTTGATGACCCTGGAGGTCCTTTCCAACCATAATGATTCTGTGATTCTGTGATTCATATTGCTTATGTTGGGTGCTGTAATTTGCAGCATTGTGTTCTACTTCATGCCTTTCAGTAATCAGATAATCAATGTATGCATACTCATACAGTTTATACTTTGTACACTTGTTGTCTTGCACTTTATGCTTTAAAACCTGCCTTCTGAGATTTTTATGTCGTTACTCGAAACAAAATTTTCCCATGGTGTATCAGACTGGAATCTGGAAACTTGTATTTTCAAAGGATTTTCTTTAACTAGTCAGAGTTTTGTACAGAAGGGTATGTAGAAGTTATAAATAGCTATAAGCTTAATTTTAACTTAAGTATTTTTCTATAAACACGGTTCTGATGTGCAATTCTGCTGTTATTCTTAAAAAAACATACATGTCAGTTTTTGTTATATACATCATGTGTTTATAATCAACAAATACTGGCTGCAAGTCAATTAAAGCACAATCACTGTTCCTTAGTAGCATTTGCCTGTTGCTCTGACAGTTTTGCAGATATTTATTCGTATCACAGCAGAAGTGACTGACTGGCTTACCAATGTGACCAAAATATGGAACTTTTATGTACTTGCATGCATTTGTTTAATTAGAGCAGAGCTCTGTATGGGGTAAACACATGAATATTATGTAAACATAAGATTAACAGAGAAGCCAGACATCCAACATATTAATGGGTTTACTAATTTTTTTCCATGCATGCACGTATCTTTGTACATGCTTCCCTCTAGATAAATACAATAGGGAAGTCCTACACTCCACTTTCAATATGTATTCAAACCAGCAATGTAAATTGTATTTCTGCTATGTATATAAAAATTCCTTCCTATCAGTGTACATATTCTATTAGGCTAATGTGAAGTTCAGAAAAGTTAGGTTTTATTAATGAGACCTTAAACATGCAGGGATTTTTATACAGTGATAAATAACACAGCTCTAAATATTTACTATAAAGAGTCATGGTTAATGTCCATTTGAGCATTTTAATTTGTGAGGGAACAGACTCCCTGCTAAAAGAGACTGGAACAGTGCATATCAGTTTATGCTTCCATTTATGAGGCTTATGAGTGTGATTCTGACAAAGAATCTTGTTTTCCATGCTCCTGCCTGCTACTGAGAGTAAAAACATCAGATGTAACTAAAAACAAATAATGAGAAAGCATATTGGGGTATTTTATGTCATTTACTAATTAATTATTTTAAATCAAATTGCAGTTCATCTCTAGATACCTGTCTATAAAGGGAATTAGTGGAGTGGTGGGGAGGAGGGGAAACACGAGGTACGTGCCTTGGGTCTGCTGAGCACTATGAGTCTAGATAAAAGTAAATAAAATCTTTGGACCTGTGAACTATTTGTTTCTTCCCTAAGAGGGGTGAAAGCCTAAGCAGGGTCTTTTCATACTGCAGTGGTAATTTCTTCCTGCTTTAATGGATTCACATAAGATACTATGGTGACAAAAAAAAATAAGTACTTGGAGTTAATGCTATAAAATTCTTGACCTGTAGAGACAATGCTGTCTTTAGTAAGAAGAAGTTTGATTTTTCAAGATACAGGTGTGTCATCTGAGTAGTCTTTCCCTGCCTATATTTCACAATTAAGAAGTGGCTCTTGATTTGAAGGGATTACCTCTCTGAGACATATGCTTAGGTCATTCGAATTGACTTATGTTCATGAACTTCATTTTCAACAGCTGAGGGCTCAGCTCACAAGAACTGTTTTTGTTACTGTTGAGGTTAAATTATCAGAAAATAATAATAGATCTAAAGTTTCACCCAGAAAAGCATATGTTTGTTTAAGTTCTGCTAAGGACTTTTGGTTATAAATATTGCCGGCCGCACAAATGAATTGTGTGGGAGTAGGATTTCTGTGTGTCCATATTGCCTGCAGAATAATTGAAGATGGTATATTTTTTAAACTTACATCACCAAATGTAAATGAAAGATGCATGATAGAATTCATTATCATGGCTACAGACAAGACTTGTTTCTTCTTGGGATTTTTCCTTAAGCTTGATGCAAATGTGTAAATGAAAGGTTGATACGGAAATTCTTGCCTGTATTTCAGCTTCAGCTGAAAATGTCATAATTGTGAGCCTGTTTGGGTGCATAAGTCCCAGATCCACCCCTTCCCGCTTTTTCTTGGTCTTCAGGACACACAATGCATTAAAAGAAAAAATCCAACCTTTCTGTGCTTCCCTAGCTGTTGTTAATTGGAGGGATCATTTGTGTTTGCAGGGGTAATTTGCTCACTACCTTAGTTTCAACCTTCTTCCCTCTTGATAACTGCAGGCAATCTGGCTGTTAATCTTAGACAGACTGGTGACCTCAGTGCTGCAGAGGCCATTTTTATGATGGCTGAACCAAAACTGCCAACTTCCTGTATAGCATCATTAAAAGAACCAGCATTAACTTAAACTCTCCATTGGTCTGGGAACAATGGTATACATTGCTGGCACAGATACAAAAGATTTTCACACTGGTAGCCTGACTCATGCTGTCCCTTTGCGTTTTCATGCATGCATTTTGCCTTCAACATTTGAGGGGTAATTTTTCACTCAGTTTTTCAGAAAATTACTTTACCTAGCAACAGTAAATAAGTCAGATGATGAACAAAGCTAAAGTTACTGCACAGGTTTCATCATTGCTTCCATGCCTCTTAACAGCGTTTGATGGGCAGAGCTAAGAATCTATTTACGTAATGTGAGCTATAAGTCAATTCAGATATGAATGTTGAGATACTAAGCACAGCCTGATCCGTTATGCACTGTGGAGTTTTGATAGCTGACTCAGGGTTTAGACTATTTAGCATCAGCAAAAGCCTAATATTTACAGTGGAGATGACATGAAAAGACTTCAACGAGGGATTTCATCAGCTTGGTATTTAAATCCTTGGTACCCACAGGTACCAAGGCCTAAGGCGAGAAAATTAATTCATCACAGCATCAGTTTTAGAATGTTTCATATTCAGTCACAGTGTACATCATCATTTATGGAAAAATCAAGATATTTTGAGAGAGATATTTGGAGATTTTCTAGGGAAAGCTGTTAAAAGTGACTGCAGTATGACCTATATCAGGTGAAAGAATGGAGGAAAAAAAAGGCAATTCTTTTTCTTAAGGTGGATCCCCTCTCCAGACTGTGACCAACTAGAACAAAATGTTGGGTACTAAGTATCTTGTGCCTTGGATTTCTGAAGTCTATGGTTAGAGGCTGGCATTTGGTAAGTTTACAGTCCTGTTGCGTTTAGACAACAGTTGCTCAACATGAGCTCTACTGGAGGGAGTAGAGATCAGCTTATCAGGCACATAAGTTTGTTTGTTTTTAAAAACCTGTAACATGCAGTATAGTGCCAGTTTGAAATCCAGAAAACTCCAAAGTAGTCAAAGGCTTTCTTGTAACCTGTAGCTCCAAATAATTTTGGAAATACAAGAGAAAAAGTAGGAGGACAAGCAAAGCCTGCTATGGGACAGAAAATTTGTTAAGAAGCATCCCAGTGAATAAGAGGTGGAAGGGTGGAAAACAGATAATCTTGGAGAGAAAGGAAGAACCTTGGGAAAAGGGAAAGAGTGCAAAGAGCACTGTTGTGGAAACAAAAGCTTGTTGCAGTGAGATATCTGGGAAGATTTTGCTCCTCCTGGAAAACTAACCAGTGAAGGAACAGGAAACCTGCAGTCCCTGAACAACAGGTAAGGGCTAGAGGAAGTGCAGGTTTATAGCATGGTTTAGATCATGATCATTTAAATGAATCCTGCAACTTTTCCAAAGAATTGTGGCTCTCAGATTTCTGGGTGACAATCATTTCTTTGGTGTTGTAATTTCTTCTTAGAGATGACATGCTGTTATTTCATCTAATGTCATGTAAGCCCTTGGGGTTGGATTTCCCTTACCTAACTACAGACAACTCCAACATAGACATCTGCATCTGTACTATTCACCTGGGACCCTTTGTAGTCAATGATGACAGCTGTGTGTTTCCTTGAAGGAATTCTGCTCTTTTTAATCTATTTGAAATGTCTACCTTAGGATGAGATTAATGATGTCCTAGACCTTTTCTGTCTAAACCCCACCTACGCTGTTCACTGCATGCTGTTAGGTACCTCATGCATATATGTTATTTATCATTTCTCCTGCTTTACTGAAAGTATTAAATTGGTAGTCTCAGACACAGGGATTGTTCTTGAGCATTTCTTCACTATTCTCAGGCAGAAATATTCTCACAGAAGTTTGTGCTGTCTTCAAGTTTCCTAAGAGAGGAAAATAGCACGAGTGAAGGGGATTAAATTAATTAGGCTAGCTAGTTAAATGTTTGCTGAGAATAACAATAATTTATTCAGTTCAAAACTCTGGAGAGCTAATTTAAATAATAGTTTTACTGCACAAGCTTCCAGCAGAATTATTTTTTTCCCAGAAGGTAGGAATATCAGATTATTTCCAGGCAGGGAACAAATTGTTTGAACTTGTAATCAAATGGAATCTTTTGTTGCCATGGAAGGACTTGCAAAGACAAGATGTGCTGTCAGTAGACGTGTTCTTCCACCAAAGAACTTCCACTCAAAGCAAGGACTCCTTGGTTTGGCAACAAGAATCGATGGGCCTGTAGTGTGTGCTGCAGGTTTAGGTATTACACAAGCTGCTGTGTTTCTTAATCCAACATGTAAGCACATTGGAAGCTCAGGATATCCAGTGCAGCTTCTTTTGGCTTTTGAGAACAGAGATACAGACAACAGATGGCAACGCATTTTTGTTTCCTCTTTCTACATAATCTGTATTCACATCACACACATATGTTAATTCCTCTGCCATCATAGAGGCTGTAAGTACCAAGGCATCAGTGTGCTAGTAGAGGAGTTGATATGAAAGGACAGGAGAAGAAACATGCTCTGGATGTCCCATCCTTCTACAAAATACCTGGGGATAGAATGCACCAGGATGTAGACTGGAAAGCAGTACTGGCCAGAAAGCAGCCTTTTTAAATGGTGAACTCTTGGTCTAGGCTGGTTGCTTCTTACCTGGTTTCAGTTTTAGTGATGGGCTTCTGGATATACTACGGATATAGCTGTAGCTCAGCAAATGGCAAGATAGGCTATGAATGAAAAAAGGCAACCTGGGTGTTCTAAAAATCCATATAAAGCAACAACAACAACAAACCTGAACCCAACCCACCAACCAAAAAAACCCCTGCAAAACAAAACAAAAAAACCCCAAAAAGGGTCTTATGAGACCTTAAGCCTCACAAACACTAAAATGTGGCATTTGTTATATCCTCTTTTAGCTGTTAAGGGGAAGGAATATTATGGTAATGAAAAGGACTGCAAGTTAAATAACCTAAACAAGCCAAGTGAATCTCTGGTCCTATAGAACTACTTAGACAACATTCTTAATAAAACATTTACTTAGCAAGATAAGAATTTAGACCTGTAAAAGAGTTTTCCATTTTTACTTTATCGTCTGCAAAATAACAGTACGAATCATTGCACATAGACATTTTTGACATTTGGTCACTGTGGAGAGTGCCGAGATGGACCTAACATTTGTTTGCCTTAAGAATAAGACCGCAAAGCCTAGAACATTCTTCTTTCTTTAATCTTTGTGTTCAAAGGTGGAAGCACTATTTTATGAATGTGAACTCAAACCTAGTATCTTACAAAGAACCAATTTAAATCTACACTGTTTTTAATAATGTCCAAAGGCAGGTCAGACTAGCAAAAGGCAGAGCATGCAGTTTATAAGGTGATAGGTGGAAAGATTAAAAAAATGAATACCTAAGCATTCATTCTAAGTAAGAGAAAGAATTTTTGTGTGTGGGGCAACATGAAAACCTCAGAAAGAAACCAAATGGTTTTTCAGTGTGTGATTAAAAAAACTAAGCTCAAACCCTTCAAACATCAGTAGAACAGCACATTTCCAAAGCGTGCTGCTGAAAATGTGTACGATAGACCTGTTTGACCTCTTTAGTCTGGGTTTTGTTTTTTACAGATTGCAAAGGCTCCTACCAGGTATACCCTCTGGGCTTACCTATTCAGGTTTGAGAGGACAACATTATTCAGGAGATTATTTGGAGCAATTTGTTTTCCTATAACTCAGGAAGGAAAAAAAAGATAGAAGTTTCTAAAATGCAAGTGAGACACTGCCTTGTTATCTGCACATTTTATGATGCTCAGCAATAATCTATCAGTCTCTGTTATGTCTTAGTGAAATATATGAGTGAGACGCTGTAGTCAAGTCTTATTATTTGAACTGTGAGATTTGGTACAAAATTTACTACACTACCTTTACCAGGAAGGTCCTCTGAATTATTAACATAACAAAGGGAATTTAAGGATTACTATCAGCATTAATGAACAAAGTATATTACGTGAAACTTTATGCTTGCTTATTGCTTCTCTTTGCTTATTCATCAATTTTCAGTCTATGATAATTTACAATTCATCCACCAGCTGTTAGCGTGAATTAGTGATATTCTTCTACACATATTATATCTGTTTACCGCACTTGCTTGGAATATGAAAGAGACTATTGTACAGTCTGATATGTGCCTCTATTATGCACATTACTAGAAAAAATGATAAGCATAAAAATGGTGGATGTATTTTAGCATCTGTCCTGAGTATTGTTTTTATTTTATGAGCCTTAAGGGAAAATCTGTCTGAGAGTTGCCTTTACGTATACTTTCACTGCTAGAAGAAAGAATATAGGGAGAAAGTAGTGAATTTCTTCTGTACAATCCAGCTGTCAAAAGGGAAAACTTGGTAAACCTCTGTGTTATCCTTTCTTTACACCAATTAACTAATCTTTACAGGTGTTGAAAAATGGCTATCCACATAAGCCCTTTCTCTAACTAGTCACTCATTTAAAACTAAGTTCTATATTCATTACTAGACTTAATATACTTCCTTTTGTAGTTGAATATTTTATAGTTTGTATTGTTTTTTCTTCTACTTTATTGATAGTCTTGTAAATTTGAGCAAAATTGAGGAATCTTTATTGCAGCACAGATATCAAACTTCCTATTCAGTTACTGAAAGGTAACCTCTGTGTTTCCCTTAGACCCCACTGAGACTAATGGGATGTAACAGTAAGTGTTACAACTCCAGTCTGGCATGGCACTGAAATTAGTGCGTATTCTGAAGTCTAAGAATAATGCCATTGAATAAAAAAATTTTGCACATCTTATGTGCTTTATTTGGTTAAGGCTTAAAAGAATAAACTGCTATCCCACTAACAGTGTGAGTTACTCCTAAAGTCTAGGCATCACATACGTTGTATGGCATCACGCTGTACAGCAAGGTGCTTTCAAACTGACAGTAATCACCTTGATTATAAATAATCCTGTGTGTATGTGTGTGTATAAAATAGAAAATGATATGTTTGTTTCTAGTTAATTAAAGCTTACATGAAAGCTTCCAATATATGTCATTGTCAAGGATAACCTCACAGACACCCCACAGGAGAGGGGGAGCTACTGTGCTCCAAAATATAGCCTGGTCCCCTCCAAAACTCTACTTAGTAAATGAGAGTTAAAAACCCAGATGTGGAATTTTCCTATTCCTATGTTGCTGTACAATTTACTCTGTACAGATAGCTTATGCATTTCAAAATTGGCTTAATGTAATTTATTTAAAAATTACTGCATAGTAAATATTGCAACTCTTTGTCACAAAATCCACAAAACATTAGCAGAAATTTCAGATGACAATTGCAGTCACAGCACCTTCAGGTAGGTCTTTTCATCACTTGGTCAGCTGCTCTGTCTGTTGATTCCAACAACAACAACATATAGCTCGTTAAGAAGGAAATTAAATTTTAAATATTGAGTCCCTATAGAGAATGTCCTCTTGTGGCTCCCTTAATCAAAATATGCTCCACTTCAGAGAGGAAATTAAATCAAGGTGACCAGCTTCCCTCACCTCTCTCTCCCTCCAACAATAAGTAAGTGAGAACCACACTGATTTATTGAGGAAAAGAGTGATTTCCAAGGGTAAAAAGTGCATCTGGAACAAATGCACAGTGTACCTGTAAAGAAGAGCAGACTATTTCTATCCCTGGAAAATTCAACTGCAGTAGAAAGTCTTATTGCAATATTACCAAGGGTGTTATCAACATCCAGTGTGTGGGAAGGTAAACAGTCACCTTTACAATGTGCTTCAGGACATGAGTCTAACCAGATGAGTTAATACACATAGCAAGAAAGGTGTGGATGGCTACATATTAAAGTATGTTTTCTGACACTTGCAGAGCTCTGTGTGTAATACACGAGGTGCTTTGAATGCCCCTTGCTTTAAGGGTAGCTTGGACAGGCACTTAACACCAGTTGAGGGAGGGTGACTCTAACAGAGAGGTCTCAGCATGGCTCACTTATGAGAAGACAAAGAGGCTGTGAATCAGCTGCCATGCAGGCTGTGTACCAGGTAATGGACCCAAAGACAAACTGAAATATGAGGACTGACTTCTGTATGGATCGTATACACCCCTCCAAAAGTTTTACCTCAGGCTGACAGCCACCAGCTTGTAATTAAACTAGTGGATTAAGTATTAAGCTTTTGTGGATTTTTTTTCCCCTTTCACCATTTCCAAGAAGAAACAGAGGAAGATCTCTAGCACTTGGAACAACATTTTCAATTAATTTTGTAAGAGAAGACTAAGATAGGAAAATGAAGTTCAAAAACAAAAGGCTTTATTGGGTACTTAATAGAAAGGCTTAGTGGGAGATGTTTAATGTCATATAGGGGAATGAAGCACCTAACTTCTGCACATTTTCTGTGGGATTTAGCCTTTTAGTTGTCAGACTCCAGAGTCTGGCCCTTAGCATTTTAATTTAAAAGCCAGTTTACAGTTAAAATAGCTTAAATTCAAGGTAAGTTTTTATCCAAATTATTCAAAAAGCTTAGTTTGAAAACTGTGGCACTTTTTTGTCCAGGTTCTGTGCAAAACCATAATTCAAACTAAATTTAGCAGTTTTCATTCTGCAGCTTTGTGTGTACACAGGAAAACAAGAAGACCTATGTCTGTGAACAGGATTAGAAGACTGGAGACAGGATTTCTTTAAAAAATAACCAGCCCATAGGCTGAGAGCAGTGGAAACCCTGCTTACTTTGTTTAGCTCATTCAACAGAGCCTGAGCTGGAAGAAGGTAATGTGCAAACACTAGACTAATGTCTCACAATTAAAACACCACCTAGTGAATCAACAATTAAACATATGTTTCCCTGTCAAAGTAAAATAATTTACCAAACATTACCTTTAGGTAATGCGTGCTGTACTGTTGGTGACTCATATAAAGTTGGTGATTCAACGACCTATATGGATCTTGCTATTGTTAGATTGCTAGCTCCAGTTTCTTTTAAGTGCCACTCTAACAATATGACTGATTAGGAGAATGAAGCCTTATCAAAATAAAGCTATAAAAGGACTACATTTTGCATGTTTGTTTTGAAATCTAAATCCTGAATCTGGGGCTTAGCTCAGCACTCAGCTGTCCAATCAACTGATGTTTCGCCCAATAGCAAGTAAAGTGGTCTTTACCCTCACCATTTCATATTAGACAGGCATCCACAAATACTACAGAACTGCACTTTGAAAGTAGTCTTTTCTAGAAGCAATTTAGGGATTAAAAAAATGGCATCTACCACCTGTGTTTGTGAGATGACTGGAAAGAGTCTAATTTATTTTCCTACCACCCATGCCACAAAGGAAAAAACCCAAACTGTCCTGGGATTCTCAGAGCAGTTAAAATAAGGACATGATGATGGGAGAGGGCAAATGTGTCTGTTACACAGGTGCGCATGCATACACACGTATGTTTAACCTTCCTTCTTCTTGTCCAACACAGTAATTTGTAAGTTATGACAAGGTCACTGCCAGTACAACAGCATCTCAAAGCTGCCACGTATTGCTGCCTGGTGATATAAAGCCAGGTCAGCCTCTCTACACATTTCTGAAAAATGCAGTACTGGATTTCTTGGTTATTGGAAGAATTGTCTGCATCTTCACCAAATGTATATGTTGTCTTCAGGATTTTTTTTTTGGGGGGTGGGTGTTGCAAATTGACCTGATTGGGTAAGACAGTAATCTCCATATATTAACTCACACTTCTATGCAGAGACAACTCTTTGGATAATTGTGTTTCCTTAAAGTTTTAATTACACTACTGTCAGATGGCTCACCTATTCATGTTCAACTCATGCTCATGTTTAGTCTATGCTGGTTTCCTGGTTTGTTTACCATCACTGAAGAGAGCTAAATTATATTTTGGAGACTTTTGTCTCAATATTCTGTCTCAAAATGGAGCCCAGAAAATTGCCTGTTGCTAAAGAGATGCCTAAAGTATGTGAGATGAGTCTTATTCACAGAAGATACCATACAAAAAGCAGCTTTTAGTATATGCTATCTTGCCAGCTGATTGTGGCATCTAAAGTGCTCCTAGTAGACCTGAGAGCATAGATGAACAGCCTGAATAGCTGCAGTAACAAGATTTCTTGTTGTGTGCTTTTCAAGAAAGTGGCTAGATGCTGTGAGACAGACTCACAAACTTTAAAAAAAAAAATTGGTATTGTTGAAGAGAAATATAACAAGTCACTCAAATTGCTCCATGGTGGAAAAGTTATAGGGTTCCTTGAAATTTTCCATTTATTCTGAAGCAGGAGTAGACAATGACAGTGATCAAAATAAACAAATTTGTTTCTTATTTTCAATGTTTTACTTCCCAGTGGGGATGCAGGGACACTGAACAACAGGTACAGGTTCTCCATAAAGGACCACTAAGGTCGTCTTTCTTTCATTATTGTGAAATATGAAGATGGACTTGCTACAATACCCTGTACAACTGGTAGGTTGTGATTACCACTTACAGACCCAATCACAACTCT
>JAVSBS010007180.1:32875-50376 GCA_033124195.1 Coracias cyanogaster | reverse complement strand
ACTCTTCTAAACATACCTTTGTATGTTATATAGGAATATATTTTATGTTTATGAAAAATAAGTGTATAAGGAGCTGAAGAGAGATTTTAAACCAAATTAAACTCAGATGTGCTATATTCACAGAGGACAGCAAAACAGGTTATCACAGGGTAACATCTTCATATAACAGCTAATACATGATGGCAATTCATGTGTGCTTTATATTTCCTCTGCAAAACAGGATGTAATTTATGCAAGCATAGCTTTTTCAGTGAAAGCTGGTTGAGTTAACTCAAATTACCTTTCCTTTTCTGCTTGTAAAGTACATGTCAGTGGAGAGTTACAGGAGATCAGCAGATGCATATTACATTCTTATCCTATGCTAATGCTAGTGTATTTGAGCTCTTGATTGTTACTTGGTATCCCAGGCAAGCCAGTGTTCGCTTCTCTGGTAGACCTGACTGAACGGTTTCTAAAATTGGCAGCTGTCATTGATTTGAATGGGTTTAAAATTCAAGCTAAAAAAAGTCTTTTTATGTAAATAAGCAACACATTTTATATTCTCAGCCAGCATCTTCTAGCAAAGTCTGAATGTGTTTGTGAACAACCCATCATTATATCTTAAAAAAAAATCAACATTTGTTTGTTTATGTAACATTTATTTTAACTCTGTGAATTGTTTATGCTTGGTGGAAAGTGATTGCAACGTCTTAATGATTTTGGATTATTTTGGGGACATCTGTAACAGTGCTGACACTTGATTCCTCTGTACTTGCACACACAAGTCACTCTGAATTTCTGTCTTCCTTAGAACAGGACTACAATTATTAATCTTGATCTGATATCTGATGCTTGTATTTGAAAGCAGCAGAATTTCCAGGGCTATCGTTATAGGCATATGAGTCACATCCTATCTTGAAGTTTTTGTTTTATTCCACTTGCTGTGGCTAACCTGCAGTAAGCTTTTATGTATAATGGTAATACTTGCATGGTGTTCTCCATGAGCAAAATATTGCATAAATATTAGCTAACTAGCCCCTGCAGAACCTATGTACTGCGAATAAACATGTTATAATCCTCAGAGGTGAAGGCAGGAGAGAGTGGGAGGAAAAGAATGGCTCTGCTCCCTTCCTCTGCATAGAGCAAGAAAAGTTTTCCCTTCTCTTTAAGACCTAAGTGAGATGCTTCCCTTGTTTCTTGGACTGTGCAACAAAGATCACTTTTTCTGTTTCCCTTGACTTGGGCCTTATCTCACCCTTGGTTGAGATGGAAAACAACTCAGGGAAGAAGGGAATTACACAGACACTGTGCAATGACTCTCTGGCATGGCTGTGTTCAGACCAGGACCCCTCACCTCTGTGTCCATTGTATATATCTCTCTTCCTGCCAAAATGAGTTTGCTCCAGGTTACATAGGTTTAATGTATTTCCCTGGGGTTTTGCACCATTTTATAAGCAATCCAGTTCAGTAAACGTTCATAGATCCAAATGTCAGAAGGAAAAAGAATGAATTAACATTTGGCTGCTGGAATACGTCCATGATTAACTGAAACAGGATCTCAGAAGTTTAATGTATAACTCTTGTACCCCTTCAGGTACAAGAAATACTTTGAATAAGCAGTGTACTCTTCTGATTTTCAAGGGCAAGTTCCTTCATTCTACATACAGCTCGTCTACAGTAAAGCTGTTCTGCTGCAGGACTTAGTGGGTAACTCCTGGCCCCACACATCAGGAGGAGGCGTTTTATGTTTTCGTCATAGGACTTGAGAGACATTTATGTTCCTCATATCCTGAGTGGATGTGGAAATAGGGAAAAAAATTTCAAACCCTTCTCCCTCTGCAGCTTAAAGTTGCTCCTACTTGCCAACGCAATATAAACACAGGGAAGGTAAGACACTTGAAGAGATGCATTGACATGAGTACGATTCCTCATATGCTTAAAGATAAGTATGCTCTGATGGTCACAGTGCAATGCATTAATTACATGAAGGCCAGAGAGGGAGAACAGCATTTCATATACATGTATTTATCTGCTTTCTTGTTCCAAGTTTAAGACACTACAGTCTGTAGTGGCTGAAAATGAGCAAAATGACTACTCAACAAGGCAGAGATGTTGGACCAGGGATTGCTGTATCTATATCTATATGTATGTATCTATGCCAAGCATAGAGAAATATCAAGGAGTTGTTATATGATATATTTTAAGTGATCAGCAAGACAGATGCTGCAGTCACACAACTCCTACAAGTACTTATGGTCAATCAGCTCTCCAACATGCAGACATCTAATTACAATGGAAAGCAATGTAGACCAGAAAGGCTTGGTCAGATTTTCCATTCAACTTAGGCTCTTTGTTCATTGCTGTGTGCTGGACCTTTGTCTGCTGTCTCTTTCCACTGAAATCAACCAAGTCATTGTTTTCCTGATGATGAGTGAGTTATTGAATGAAGCCTCAGCTACAGCCTGAGTTGTTATATTTTGCTTCCTTTGTTCCTGAGGCCTGTTCTGCTCCACTTTTATACTATCATGGCCTATATGACTATCTTCATTCTAAAATAGATAAAACAAATACAGCCTATCCACCACTTATTATTAGCCTAGATCTTTCATTCAAATATGAAGGTTAACATTTCATGTATTTTCCAAACTTTTGCAGTGGATCTGCTCCAGAAAGTGCCAGCTATAAGAGTGGCAACAGGAAAAAATGACTCATTTTTGCTTGAAAAGAGTAATCTCAAAGGACTATGTCATCTGACTATGGTCCTCATTTAAAATCAAGATTATGATAGCAAGGAGAAGAGTGCTGAATTATTGTAAGGAATATTGCCACTGTTAGTTCATTAGTGTTTTGAGCCAAAGGAATGTAATATTTGTGTTCTTTCACTGAAATACAGACAAGACTGTTAGAAAAAGAGAGTTTTGTAAACATCTGCTTTGAACATTCAAGGTATGTCAGCTAATGCCTATGGGATGACATTTGCTCTCATGTAAAGTACAAGTACAATGTCTGCTCACCAGTTATCCTCCAGGCTTACATGCTCTAAGAAGTACCTATGATTTTTACAGAGACTTGCACAATAGTGTATTTCAGCCACTAAGTAAGTTACACTAACTGAAGACAGCATCTGTAAAGCTCTACCTGAGCAAGTAATGACTTTTTTTCTGCACATATGCAAATGCCAGACTTGCTGATCAACAAAATATTGCAAATGGTGCCACAGGATTTGAAATAATCTGTCCTCGTCCAAAGCTATGCCCTCTGACAAAAAGGCATAACCTTATAATTTGTTGTAGAGATGGACATAAAGTTAAAAATCTGTCATCCTTGTCTTAGAGACAGCTGTTGTATGTGTGATCCAGCATGCCACATTTAGCTGCTCTCCCTCTTTGTCTCTCTCCTGCTGTTTGGCTGTGTGGTGCACAGGCAGTGGGTAGGCAATGCTACCATTAATTCTCCCCATGCAGGTGTTCCAGGGTCATCTCGGCAAGAGTTTGAAATGAATTTATGACCACAGCTAAGTGTCATGGTCCTCTAAACTACAAAATTAAGTAAGTGGATTTAAAGCAGATGACTTTAATCCTTTACTGGGAATCATGATGAAAGGAAATGCCTTGGCATATCTGTAGCACTGTCCTGGTGATTGGCATCCTGAGGTATTAACAGTATTGCAGCTTGCTAGGACCCAAAATTGTACATCTTAACATATATTTGACTAATTATAGAGTTCTGAGGGCTTGACAGTGAATACTATGAGCAGAGACAGTGGCAGAATCAGCTCCTAATCCATGAGTGGTTCTGATCATTGATGCTGGAGGGTTATAAAGGACAGAGAAGACCTTTGTAAGGGAGACACTTGTCTCGCTGCTGAAGTTGGGATCTGTATGTTGAATGAGGAGGGAGACACTTTGAAGAGATGTTTGCCTCTTTTGTAAAGGATTGTCTGCTGCCCAGAGCTGCTGCTTCTCTCTATCTGCATCACAGAATCAGCACAATGATGCTGGTCAGATCAATGCGTCTTACCTAATGTCAAGCTGTTACTTGTCATGTAGGCTCTGTTTCTAGCAGTGGAGAGTGAAAAACCCCTCCAGATAATTATTTGTTCCAGATGTCCAGGTGTAAAGCAAGAATAATACTCACCTAACCTCACTGGAGTACTCTGAAGGCTATTTTTCTCATGATGGAGAGAGGCTTCCATACACCTGTCATAAGCTCCATATATAAACCAATAAGAAAGATAATAATTTAGCCTTCAGTTCTGATTTTGCAAGGTAGCTGGGCTACAGACTGAATTACAGCAGTAAAAAGAAATCATAGAGCAATTCTTTGGGTAATTGTTATTCTTTTTATAGATGATATGAGATAGGGCTCCCATGGGGAAGAAAGGAGTACATGGCCAGGTGCTTATCATGCACACAGAGAAGCTTAATTGGAATTAAATAGGAAACAACAGTTTTGTTATTTCTTTGCACATAAGGACTGATTTTGCAACTTGAGTATTTCCCTCATCCCCTTTTTTTATGTGAATATGTTATCTATTAATGGCCTATGTTCTAGGAAGCTTTAATATCAAGGACTACAGGCAGCAGTATGTGAATTGTAACAACTGATTTAGTGGATGATTTAACCGTGTCAAAGGTTGAAATTGAAATACTTAGAATGTGGAAGTAAATACAGAAAAAAGAAAAAAAAATTGGTCAAGGAATAAGCAGAAGTACCTGGAATAAAGCATTCTACCAGGAAGTGACAAAATTTGCTGATAGATATGTAAACCTGGAAGGCTGACAAGCAACAAACTTGGAAAATATGAGAGGCATTAGGAAAGCATCAGCTCTCTCATTAAGCCTAGTACTGATGAAGTTTCTCCCATGCCACCAATTTAAGCTTCATGCAACAAAACTAGAATTACTTCATATCCTAGAAAAATTAATGTTCTATGAAACTTGCTGTTGCTTTAGGATTTTCCTATTAAAGTGGCATAAAATGCTGTTACTTCATTTTAACAAAATGAATGAACGTTGGTCCAATTGATTTTCAATACTTATCACCAACTGTTTCTGCAAACTGTAGAAAAGGGAAATGATATTTTGCAAAAATGTCTGATACAGTGGGAGTCTGGCAACTGTGATTCTGAATGAACCCTGCCCTTCAGTTCTTGAGTACAGCCATGAACAAGACACTTTGCATTTGGACAGACTTTGGAAATTCACCTTCTCCCATCTAGGAAGGCCTGTGGCAAGAGAGGGACTTGTATTTGTAAGCCTTTTGTGGCGTCCCTCCTGTGTATCATTTTGAAATGCCTGAAGGATCTAATCCTACTGGGTTTTTGCAGGAGAACTGGTGAGCTTGTGGGGGAAACAGTACTAGTGGCCATGAGTGGAGCTGTGCATGTTCTGTAGGCTTCTGCACAAGTCTATTGCCTGCTACAGAACTCAAATTAACCTGTGATTTGTCTTTTATGTGAAGAAGTTCTCAGTCTGTTATTGGTTCATGTGCAGGTATTAATCTGATCTTGACTAAGGTAATTTCTAACAGAAGTCCTCTCAGCGCACACTGGCTATTTCAGTATTTACAAATAGAATGGGGCAACTTGCTTTGAAAAGGATTCCTAGAGTTTTCCTCTGGAGCCTTCAGTGATGATAGAAAGGACTCTCTTTACAGAGTTTAATACACTGTCTGGTTATACATACAGCCTTGCTTGGACCTCTTCTCTTACACTGGTAGGATCAGTCATGCCAAAGTAAGCACATGTACTAGACATACTGCACACACATACTGGACCAGCATACTGGATGGTTAGCTTCCCTTTTGCTGTAGCATAACCATTTTATCTAGTTACAGCTCTGTGATGTTTGTTTCCCATGAATTCCAGATAATATTACTTATTCGCTATGAGGTTTTTAACCTCAGTTCCACCATTGGTCTACACGGTTCCCCACTTAAAAAGAGAAAAGTGGATTTCAGCAATAACAAGTACCACAATGTGTATTTTTAAGAGGGTACATTTGAGTTACAGTTTGACCAAACGTTCTCAAAAATGAACGTAATCCAAAGCTAAGATTAATACAATAATTGATAACTGTCACTGCTAAGTTCACTTGTCTTCTCCTTGCTTGATATCGGTACCAGTGTGTTATCCCCTCTGAATTAATGTCTGCTGGAGATTGGCCTGTGTAAACCTTCTTTCATTGAAGGTCTTCAGTATCAAGTAAAAGATAACCCTGACCTTTTTTTTTGCATTTAAAGTACACAATTTGTATTTTGTGCACACAATGAAATTCATCCATGCTCAGCAGGTGGTGAAGCTAATGCTGAATACTTTACTTTCACAGTGACTACATTGGTTCTCCTCCCTGGGTCCCCACTGATGACTGCAGGCAGGCATGCTGGTGATGTGGTGCAGCTGAACGGGCACTCCCTCTTCACTACTCTGGAAATGTAGCCTGGACAGTGCTGTATTGAGATGGTATCTGTCATTCTTGGTTTTACACAACATACATATCAAATACTGTCTCAGTCTGTATTTCAAATTATTATGCTGACATCCTGGGCCCTAACGCAGAGTCCACTGTTATGTTTCCAGTGATCAAAACTAGGTTTAAATTGAGCTCATGTTGAATGGATTTTACAGGCTGTTGCACACTTCATTTATTTGATTACAAAATCTGGCCCATGCTACTCCCAAGTCTTCTGTGCTTGTAATTTGTACCAAGCAGTCTTATAGTTTTAGCTTCATCTGTCACAGATGCATTTTTCATGCAGTGATTCATCTAGACATGATGTAATAGCCTTGTCCACCATCTAGCTTTGGAATTTCTTCTTTGGTTTTCAGATTTTCTTCCCATTTTTCCCTTAATACTCGGTGAATTCCAGAAATTGCACTATGCAATGCTTTCTAAGTCTGTCGACTCTCTATACATTTTCTCCTTACTGCAGTGAGAATATTTGCTGTCATTTTTCTTTAGTTGCAATTTCATGAAGCCCAAAATATAATTTTAAAAGATTAGTCCAACCATCGAGACTTTTCATTTTTATTTAAAAAAAGGCCGCCTTCATACCAAACACAGCCATTTTAACACTGGAGGCTGGTTTGGGTTTTGAGGGGGCTTGTGTTTAGTTTTGTTTGTTTTTTTTTCTCTCATTTGCTGGTCTAATCTACAGTGATTTTCTAGGAACAAATAGGAAATCTTCCAACCGTATCTAATCAGTCCCAACTGTATCTTCCATTGGTGTTGCTGAGTACTGTATTCCCTGCTGTATAGTGAAGAATCAGAAGCATGCACTCAAATATTTATAACAACCACTTTTTAAACACTATGAAGTGGTAGCACATAGCTGGTTTGGTTCTCTCCCAATCAACTCTTGCTAGAGCTGTTCTATTTCCATTAGGAGAAGTGTCACTGCACAAGGATAAGGTGAACAATGGTTCATCTCTCTTCCTCTGAGCAGTTTTATTGAACGAGAACACATAAGGGCTCTGCATGGTCTTAGATGTGCCTATGCATTATAAACAATGCAACTTTGCATTGCTAAGTGGAAGAGCCAGATAAATGTGGGAGCAAACAGAACATCTGTCTGTCAGTCCTCCAAATCAGCTCTGCCAACATTCCAGCAGTGAAAAGCAGATGCAAAACTTTACCAGATATTTACAGTATATTATACCTCTGGAATATGCAACCCAGTGACTGCATACAATCACATTTGGCCCTAATCATGGAGAAACACAGATGACGGCTATATTAAAAGAGTATGGCCAGCAGCTGGAAGCATGCTCAAAACATTTGCCCCTGCCCACCATCCCCTTTTCCTTTTCAGGATCCCCAGGTGGAGTACATCTTGGGCTCGGATTTGTTTTATGTGAATTTGACTTTCACAAGCAATGCTTTATTTTTTTTTTTAAAGATTTGGACTCCTAATAATTTCTTTAAAAATTAAGACCTTATTTGCATGCCTTTCATTGCCCAAATGCCATCTCTGCTTTCCATAGACTGGGAAGTTTCACCTTTTTTTAATGTGAATTGAAGACTAGCTGTCCAGCTTTCGGTATTGATTCAATCCTTCAGCTTTGTTCTGTATCACAACTATGTTTCATGCCAAATCAAATTAAGTTTTACACTTGACAACAGATAAATAAAAATTCTAATAAAAAAATATTTCAAGGGAAATGAAGTTTGGAGAGAGTGAAAAAAATAGTCTGTTGAAAGCCAGCTTCTTGGAAATAAAACTAGGGACAGAAAAAATTTAGGTGAAATGCAAATTATAAAGATAGCTTCTTTGCTGAATCAGGCAAATGTCCAATTCACTGTTTCCATGAAACATGGTGCTGCGTTCACTTGTCACAAACAATTTGTAAATTCCAGCAGGTCTTCTGTGTAGTCCTTCCATCGCTCCAGCAGATACTACACATTTACTTTATTTTTTATATCACACTTAATGAAATTAACACAGATTGCAGGCTGGCAGGAAAAAAATAATATCCCTGGAGAGCTGCAAGTTTGTACCGTGTCTTGAGCAGATTAGTCAAATCCCACCACCCCTCCTCTTCGGCACAGGCTCTTGTAAGCAAAACCCCTAGCTCGTACCTGCTCAACAGGACATCTCTGCTGGGAAACTCTTTAAAGAAAGTAACATAAAGATGCAAATGGAAAATAGTAACTCATTTCACTAGGACAAAAATCCACCAGTTACTTTGTTTCAGTACCTACTGAGCTAATTATTTGTTGACAAATTGTGTAATAATTTGTGAATATATTGTGAATATTTTGGGACCTTATGACTGCCCCATTTTGCTCTTGCACAGATAATATTTTCCTTTAAAAGCTGATTGACATGGTTTGTTCTGTTTGTAAATGTGGTCAGTAAAAATGTATGAGGATGGCAAAACTTAAGGCTAAACTCTAACCACAAAATGCCTGCAATAAGGTCTGCTGTGGCTAGTCAGTCATATCAAAGCACCTGAAAATCACCTGCCATTCACCTTTTCCTCTCTTATGTACATCACTATTATTTGCAGTGTTTACTTGTTGCAACTCTGTGGCTAACACATTCTTGGCGTATTTCTTCTTGTATTGTTAACACAGGTCTCAGGTATCTCCATTTAGTTCCTCACTCCTGAAATCAGCTCTGCTTCACTGCTCTGGGGAGTAATGCCTGACCCAGAGGCCAATCGCTGCAGAGCAGCTTCTGACCTTTCTGGAGCAGATTGGCCACTGCGTGTCTCTCAAACTCTGTCTTCTCTGGGACCTATACAGAGAATATAAGAAGCAAATGTTAAAATTCCCGTCATTTTTTAGCTCAAAGTGCCAGAAGAGTTTTTTTCTAGCCTTTCAAGATAGCGTTGCTGGTTATGGGATGCTATGCTGGTTATATACAGGCAATATACTGGTAATGTGCAGGTATAGATGAGTTGAGAGCTGATAAGAGATGCTTTGCATGCTTGATGTGAAGGTGTTCAGAGTTTTGATGGTAGCAAAACTGTGGTCAAGTCTAACCTGATGAAACCCGCTTCCCAACAGCTATGTGTTATGGTTGCCTTTAATTTCCTTCTCCTGAATCTAGGAATATGGTGATTGTCTTACGAGCACAGATGCACTGTGTGGCTGGTCAGTGCTACCAAATATGGCTGATCTCATGTGAAAGGTTCAAAAGTGATTGGAGAGAGGGAGGAGATGAGCAGACAGATAAACCTTGTTTTCCTAGGAAACCATAAGAAAACCCCAGTAGTTGTTAGCAAAACCTTTTTCCCTCATCAGTCTATTTATTTATTGACTTTACATGCAAAATATCCATAGGATCCTACCAAAACTGTATCCATTCATTGAAAAGAGCATCATGACATTTAGCTGTGCTACAGCTAGTTTCTGCTACAGACATGGTGCACATCAAAACATATATTTTAGCTGGGCACTAGTTTACCAGGAAATACTTGAATGACTCTGACTCTGTCCTCTATTTCCATTGTCATGGTGTCATGTATTTCCTCATATCAAGCACCAATGTCAGAGCCACTGGATTTTGTTAATCTCCTGCACCCTATCTCTGATCCAGAGTTGCATCCCTGCAAAAACACAAAAATGCTTTCTTTTGCATCAGTGGCAATTTTGAAAGATGTTTGATGACCTGCTCCTTTCACTTTGTGTTGAAAAGACCTGGGGACACTTTCCTGCTCCTGGGGTTCAGAATTCATCCTGCACCACCTTCAGCCTGCAGCACTCAAGAGGGGAAGGAAAGCAGCTGACACTTGGCCACACGGACATAAAACAGAAAGCACAGTTTGTTTTTGAAAGTACATTCCCTACTTACCCAGGCTTTCCTTCTAACTGCCTCCTTTGTCTTTTTCACACTTTGCATTTTACTTGGATTTTGTTTCCTAACCTTGTGCTTATGTCCCCTGCTCCCAGAGTCTCCTGGCCTCTGCAAATGCAATCTGACTGGAAATTGTGTATTCTTTCCCAGGGGAAACATACAGACTTCCTTTTTTAAATCGGCCTGGTGCATGGCTGCAAAATTCTTCCATTGTCATTTCACATTCTAGGAACGAACAGAGGAAGGCAGGATTTTGCAGCCTTCCTGTTTGTTGCAAAGGGGCTAAGGGAATATTTTTGTCAGCCATCCACACGAAGTGGTATATTTTTGCTGCAATGCTAGGCACAGAACCTGTGAATTTATTTCTGTATTCAATCATTTGACAGGTACTTTCAAGTTTTCAGCTTGGGACAGTGTGATGGAACACTAGATAAATTTTATTAAAATCATATGATTTGCAATGAGGCAGTGTATATGTGTTATTGCCTCGCATTTTGCCTGTCTCAGCCTGAAATAGCCATTCAAGCTCTTTACACTGGACAGCGCACTAATGTGGCAGTCCCAATTTCAGCTGGATCAGGTATGAGGAGCAAAGTGCATTTCCTCAAATTAGACTGATCTATGATACAGATTTGTGCTAGATTCAGCCTGGGCCTGGGGGACAGATTATTTCTGGTCTAGTATAAAGACTGCTGAGGCAAACAAACTTTCCTAACATCTTTTTGAAAATATTTCAACTTGCAGAGTTATTTTCTCTTGGCTTGGCTATTTGTATCCCTTTTTTTTTTTTTCACTTTTGGTCTGGTTCCTATTTGCCCCACAGTTCAACTGACTCTCATGGAAATATGGTCTTTGAAGCATGCTGTAGAAATAGGCAGGTTTGGCTGCAGCTTATTGATGTGATGTAATGCAGAATGGAATCTCATGTTGTGCTTTGGATATCTTGAATAGATAAGGCTTGTCAGCACTTTATTGAGCAACTCCTATTTACTGTTTTGTTTATTTTGTAGTTGTTTTTTTTTTTTTCCCCCAAAAAACTCCAAGCCCATTTGAAAGTAGATATGGTGGTAATCAGTAGCCTGGTTGTCAATGTTTGGGAAAAAGCTTGCAAAGTTGTCAGTGCCTTATTTGACTATTTTGATCCAGCAAACTTCATTTGTGTGATCCTGGTGACTAATCTGATTTTTTTTCTCAAAAAAAGCTTCAAGCACTAACAAAAAAAAAAAAAAAAAAAGACAATAAGATTAAGTAAAAACCCCTATTCTATTAACTCAGAAACTACACAATATGACTCAAGTTAACTTTTCATTTTTTTCATTTTCAGAGTTATTTTTATATCTCTACACAGTATCTTCACAGAGTACAGACAGAATTTTTGAAATCTCAAAAAATCTTGTGGTGCAGGGAGAACACTTTCAGCTGGTCCCAAGCTTGAATATGGTAGATTTCATTAGAAAATATTTTGTGCTAAAATGTCCCTAAGAAATCACTCAAACCTGTTCCACTCCTCAGTTGCCTCTTTCAGAATTTTTGATCACCAAGAGCAAATGGAATTAATTATGAGCTTTGTGTGTATGTGTCTTTCAGTAATTGTAGAATAATTTAAAGTTAGTCCTGGACTAACACACTGAAAGTATAATCACAGGATCTCCTTGCATAACAAAAGCAATATGAGGATTAAGACTAACCAAGCCTGGATGCAGAACTGGCTTTGCTATGAAAAGAAAATGGAAGTTGATAAATTGTTCTCTAAAAACCCACCCTGTGATATGAAGCCTGGGCTTGCTGCAGCCTCACAGGCAGCAGCCCATAAATGTTGTGGGCATCTCATAGTGTAAGCCACACACGTTCTCCCCCTGCATCAAGCAGTACCCTTCTCCACATTGCTTCTCACAGTGACAGAAGGGTTACTGTCCATGGCTGAAGTTATGTATTTAGATGAAGGAATTTAGCAGGAGCTTAGATAATGCCCTTAAATAATCTGTCCAGTAGATTTAGGGACACTAACATGGGATTACTGTTTCTGAGAGGTTCAAAGTGCCCCAAAAGGGACCTGCTGAAGAATTCTACTTGCTCTTGTCTCAGTGCCTGAGGGCTATGGCAATGTGAATGCAGAATGAGAGCTGAAAGAATGTGGAAACAATTTACCTGGCAACAAATCTCATGTTTGCTAAGTATTAAGGGTAAGAAACCTATGGCTCTGTGAGGGAAAAAGAAATACCCCATTAACTTTACTGCCAGAGGAAATCAAATTTAAATTCAACTGTAGGTGCTTTTTAAAGAAATCTGTAATTCTAACTTCAACAAGTGCAGCTGAGTACAGTAACCTCAACAGAATCTGCCCACTCTTTTCTAGGCTTTTTGATTCATTGGACATGTGGGAACATGCATGTGTGAGTGGAAGGGGACTGGAGGCCCATATGTGAGGAGATCCTCTTGGCAGCCAGAATTCTTCTTTGGGAAGGGATCCAAGACAAATTCTAGATGCACTCTTAGGGATTAATAAAACAGCAGAATGGGAAATGGTTAGATGGGCTATAGATACAATGGACTGTTATGAGTGATGGATTGCTGATTATCCCTGTAACTCAGCAGGCAACTGTAGAGAGACTTCTCTTGAAAATCTTTATAAATTGCAGTGTGCTGTGGAGCAACAGTGGTCTCCTCTTGGGCACAGAGTTCACTGCCAATGGCCACAGCCCATAGCATAGAAGACACTGTTATCATATTGCCTCAGCACCTCTCCAGGTGAGCTAGCAAATGGAGATGTTCAAAGGGGAAAAGTAAGTTTGCTTTTGTCTTTCTCATTGTGATGTTGACAGATTCACGAGATGATGCCAGAGAGGAAAACAGAGAGAGAAGTCTGAAGAAGGAGAAACAGGATGGTTTGGTCTGTGCTGATCTCCATCTGAGATACCAGTAGCTTAGGTGTCTCTTCATAGCCCCACTGTATGCAGCATGGACACAGGTGGCATGGTGAGGAAGTATGTGGTGTCTACTAGTTGCTTCTTGCACAGTGGAAACTGGGTAATGGAGACAGAAAGGTTAGTTGGTGGAAAAGGTATGCAGAATTTGTCTCTTTTCCCTTCTTCAAATACAAAAAATGCACTCCTCTTAAAATTTTCTGGTTGTCAAATTGCTAAAGGTTTCTGCTGTTCCTTTTTTTTTTTTTTTTTCCCCTCTAGCTTTCCCTCAGATTAACTGATCTGTCAGGAATTTCATATTCCGGTTTGTCTAAAACAACCCCCTTATCCCGCATAAGGATCTTTTCTCATTAGGAAGTTATCATCCAAGGCTGTTAGCATTTCTATATACTTTCCTTGTCATAAATGAAATATTGCAGGTGTCCTACTGACCTGGCAGAGAAAAATACTAGCCTAACTGGGACATAAATGCAGGTGGATTCATTAAGGAGGCACATTAGTAGCCTAGCCCTCACCTACAGAGTGTCTGGGGGCACATTCTGGGCATGAAGGTCACATAACCCACGTAGGTGAAGTTGGTGTTTGCATCAGAGGACTGCCTGCTATCATATAACCAGGACCAACCAGCATATATCCTAGCAGGTGGCCAAACTGAGCTGAGGAGTTCCTTTGACTGACAACCTGAAGTCATCTGCTCTAATTTATTCTGCAATGTAACTGGGTCCTCAAGTGTGCTGAAATAGAATATTTCCTTCTGTGGTAAATGAACTGGGGACTTGTTTTCACATTACCTGTGTTTAATGACTTTGCACCAGCATGTCTTGGGCTTAAACCCACCAAGTCCTATACATCTGAGAATGGAGGTGAGACATGCAGACATTTGACACCAGACTTGTTCATTTGTCATGTGTTCATCATATACATGGCTGGAACTATATTGTCTTACATCTCCAGGGGTGCCTTCAGCCAGATCTCACGTTCACATTCATGGACAGTGAAATGGTGTGATGGTTCATTTGTGGGAAAAGGCAGCAATTTTTTTTCCCCAAGTCTGTGTCACTTGTGAGCTACACTATGTCTTTCTTCATGGCTCATGTATAAAGGGCTTTGTTGCCACCTGGCAATCAGACACTAAGTTAGACAGTGCCCCACAGCTGTGACCACATCACAGGGATACAGCTAAAACTGAAGAGACTGAGAGAGAGTGTGAGCCTGCAGAGGCATTTTATGGAGCTGACCATAGATATAGTGCCTTCAGGGCACTTCCACTCTCTAAGGTGCTTGAATTGGTGAGTTCAGTACCTTGAAATCAGTGTTCAAGAGAAGGAGAAAGTTCTGTGCTTTTAAGGTCTTTCAGCTGTGGGTGCATTGCCAGTCTGTTTCCTGACACTGATTTATGCTGCTGGGGAGCAGACAACACTGCAGAATGCAATAATAGAGCTTGGTTTTGTTTACTGACTTTCATACTGTGAAGTGCTCTGAGCAACCTCCACAAATGACAAGTTAAATGTTAACAGTTTAATGTGCAGCACAGTTCCTTGGGTGAATTAACCCGTGTAGTACTAAAGGCTTTCTGCTTGCACTCTTGCTGCCTGCTCTGTTCTTGCTGCTCTGTATCCTTTCAGCTGTTTCACTGGCAATTTTTTCCAGACCCTTTGTGGCAGTAACCTTTCCCTTGTGGGCCTCATGCTGGTGCTCTCATGGTGTGAGCCTCAAGGGGCCTGCAAGCCCAGATACTGTTGTTATGCTGGGCCTTTGTAGGAAGCAATATTTGCTACCAACTATGAGCTCAGCTACTAAACCTTTGGAGTATAAGCTTGTCTCAACATCCTTTGTGCAACAAATGCCTAAGTAGACAAAATTCAGCAGCCAGTATGAACTCAATAGATCATACCTAAATTTGTGCATTAGAGCATTGCCAGCTGAAAAGAGCACCTGCAGGGTCAGGGTATTAAAGATCACCAATCATTTTTATGAGTCCTCCCTCTTCCTCCTGCTTTCCCTTGAACTTCTGTCAAATATACAAATCGTATATCAGAATCCCAGTAAGATATTCCATCAGAAGCAAGTTGCATTTATTGTTCTTAGTCTGGTTTCCAAACTAAATGAGTCTGGTATGACCCATCCATTAGTCAAACCCTCTTTCTTATATATAGATTTAAAAAATCTATTGGGTAAACTGACCTGCAAGTTATAAGGACAACTACAATTTTGTAACTTTGGTGGAAATCAGTTTCAGTGGGTCTTAGAGAGACCCAAAATATTGCCCATGTGGCACAACTCACCACTTCTGAACTGTTAATATATTAGCTGCTAAGAGATATTCACGACAGGCAAAATATTTGTAACTAACTGACCACATCTTGAACTGTGGCTTGTACATGTGTCATCTACATTTCTTGCATCTCCATATTAGACAGATGTCATATAAAAGCCAGGGATTACCAAAATGAGGGCCTACAGCAATGACCAGGAGAAGAAGAACATACACCTCTAGGAAATGAGTTTGGTTATTTTGGACTCACATGAAAAAATTTAGAAAGTGGAATTGACCATAAACTCCAAAAATGGTCTTTGAGTCCACTTTTATGAAACCTAGGTTGTTCTCAATTTCAGATTGTCTTAATGAGCCATCTCCCTTATCTTCTGCTCCACCGGGGAAAAAAATATCATTCAGGTGTGTAATTGTCATATCCATCTTACCTTTAGTTGCCAATTTCACCTGTTCTCACTCATTTAAGTCTTTGACAAGTTTAAACATTAGGTAATGTACTGTATTATCATATCTGTGAAGTTGTTTCTGGCAATATTTGAGAAGTTCTTATGTTTCTCCTTGCCAATCTTGTTGCTGTGGATTGCATGATGAGTTAATGTATGCTCAGATCAGGCTGTGACTGGGGAATTATTGCTTGATAAAGCTAGTGACTTTCTTTTCCTGATTATTGCATTTTAAGCCAGCTTATAACGGACCATTTGACATATTAGACATAATAGAGGCTAATAAACAGTATTATTGAAATCCGTATAGAAGACCGTTCAAAACTCTGAGAAGAAGAAAACATTTTAAATTATAGATGGAAGGCTGGTTTATGAAAGTGCTGGAGGGTCTGTTTTAAGGATGTTTATCTCCAGTAGGTTATGAAAAAGTCAAAAGAGCACATCCCTATCAACAAATATGCATGAACTAAATTTGGAAATAAATATCTGTTATATTCCTGTGTTGAGTTATCAAGATAAATGAGATGCCAGAAACTAAACTTTTATCTTCAGTGACATGATGTTTTTCTGTTTTCTAGTTTTATTTCCTTCCTCAGGTTTTCTATCCCCCTCCAAGCCAAAATGATTTTTCTTTTCCTGTGCTCAGCTGAAAGCAAATGAGTCTTTAAATGGTTTCTTGATTCTTACTGATCTTTGCTACTTCATGGTTTTGTAATAAAAAAAATCTCCTCTCAAGTGTAAAGGAACATAGTCTTCTAAAGAAACTCCACATGCCAACTTAGGAGGATATGTTATCTTTTTCTATAACTTGCTTTTTCCGTCAGCTATATGATATACTAGAGCTTTAGGAATTCTTAATACACTAAATATATTCTGAGTTTCACAGCCACTTAACAGTGAGTGATGGCTTGGGCCTGTAGAGCTTAATCTTATTTTAATTGGCCTGGATTGTCCCCAAGTACATGATAGTGAGCATTTGTAGAAAAATAATTATTCCACATTTCCACATTTTAGAAGTCTTCTGCAACAAGAAGACTGACCTTTCCATAATGGGTAATTCAGACGTGCCTTCCCCTAAATGTAAGATGCCCCTGGCATTTTTCCATCAAGCTTGGGAAAAGCTTCAGGAAAATACTCTTGCAACCAATACCCACCTATGGATGTACACAATTCCATAGGGTGAGTGTTCTCGTGTATCACATGCAAAACCAACAGACATCATCTGTAGAAATATTCATAATGAACTGTCTGTTTTGGAAACAATATTATGATTCCAGAACAGAAGCAGCATTGCTATGTGTAAATAAGAGCTGTATCCATAATGCAATATTTTTTAGATTGTATCAAATAGGAAGACAAAGCAAAGGGACGTGGATCTTTGTCACGACTCAATCTCTTGCTGAACAGTTTTGAGGGGAGACTATTAAATACTTATAGAATAATTAGAAGCCACCAGACAGTATATAGATTGTGGAAAGCTCTGAAGGGATACATAGGATGAATGGAGACATCCTATAATTGTTTTTGGTATAAGTTTATCATCTCTTTGCAGGTCCCTGTCATACAGAAGAAAGCAGA
>JAVSBS010007180.1:0-15372 GCA_033124195.1 Coracias cyanogaster | reverse complement strand
TGTAGGATGCAGGGTTGATGTGAAAATGTCATTGCATGTTATTAAGGGAAAACTGAATTATGGCAGTGACAATTAAGAGAGCCTGAAAATGTGTCTATTAAACTCTGTTTTACACTTCACATTTGGGTGAACAGCTCTCAAGGGTTCTGTCTGAGCAAAGTAATTAAATTTGTGTCTAACTTTAAGGTTATGCTTGAATTTATAAGCTTAAAAGGAAGCATGTGCTCAACAGATTTGGTTGTTTGCACTTCAGAAGAAATTTTATTTGAACTATTTGAACCTGAAGTTTCATCCCTTTGTTTTCATTAGCCTAGTCTGTCAAAGTCCTTACACCATCCATCACTGCCACAGTATTTGGACATTTTCCTTGGTTCCTTTTAACTGTCTTCTTTGTATGGTAGCAAATTGTTAAACAAACAATTTTTGAAGATCTATGTTGCTGTCTGCACATGTTTGTGAATGAAAGGTGGAAGAAATGTGCCATATCTTTATACTCATGAAGGAAATGGCATTGAGTGTGGGGGGGGCAGAGTCGCTAACAAACTTCAGCTACACATTACAAGCTAACTTTGAGACACAATGCAGATGATTGATCACTTTTACGGAAGGGACCCAGATTTTTAATTTGACCAATGCTTCAATGGAATGCCAATGGAGAAAGCCAAGGGCAAGTTGGATGTGCCCATAGTAGCCTGTCAGGAGAGGATTTGCAGCATGCTGTGCTAGCTGGAGATGCAGTCAGCCTTCTGCCCAAGTACTGAGGCACTGGTATAAAAGGACAGGCACTAAGTCTCTGTCTCCTAGACAGGTGAGGCAAGGTCTGCTCACCAGGGGGCTCTGTTCAGTGAGGAGCCTAGAAATAGTTCCTCATGGAAACTAGTGTTTTTATCTCTGAGTAGGAAAGTCCCTCTCATTAGCACTTCATTGGGGTAGTGAACATGCACATCACCAGGAAATACTATCTTCTACCATTTTATAATGCACTGGGAAATTAAGCTTTAAAGGAAGTTTAATGTGTTCATTCTTAGCATCTTGTACTAAGTCCAAAAATAGGCTGCCAACAGGAGTGGTTCTATCACTTAATTTTACAACCAGGGCAATATTTTTGTAGCAGATAATTTAAAAATATATCTAAGATAACGACCGTCCAGTATTTCTTTCTCAGATTTTGCTTGCCTAGAAGTCAGTCAGGAGACAGTTCTGTCTGGGTATCTAAATGCCTCATGCCTTCTTGACCATGATCAGTTTAGATAGAGGCATGAGAAATTACAGCACGATGTATTTGTTTCATTAACATGTGAACATAGATGTAATTATTTCTTCTTCAGCCTAACATTGTTCTGATGATCCTTGCAATTATTGCCTTTAGACTGATTTCCTCTTTTAACTTTATGATGTGATCCCATGCCCCAGAGAGTTAGGTAACCATCCCTAAGAATCTCAAGTGCGTGGATTCTGTGGCTCCAGATATGGTTTGCACAGAAGGTGCAAAGAAGCTGTAATCTGTCAGTCTTCAGAGTGCAAAGGTAATACTAGAGAGGCTGTATAACAACTTGGACAGCTATTGAATACATTTTTCCCACGGTAATACTTCCTGTGGTCCTACAAAATAACTGATTTCATATAAGGGATAGTTTGCAGAATGAACTCTGAAGTGTACTCTCATTGTAACTTTTGCCTAACTGAAATTTACCACAAATTATTTTTTATTTCTTGGCCAAAAGCCCTTCAATAGCATGGTGTCTTGATAATATGTTTGGATGAGCATGTTACAAGGACAGTTTTTGTGAGTTTTAGTTCAAATTGAGAAGGCTGTATTTTTGGTCTTGTTTGTTCTGCTGTATTAATAAACCCATTAGATTCTAAATCAAGTGTGTAACAATTGAGCTTAAAAGTTACATTGAAATGATCACTTTATCTGTCTTTTCTGTTGCATGATCCATGAAAGCTTCTGTTTGATAAACAGTAGAGCAGTTAATAATGTAATGAATATAAATAGGAACGAGAAGAATGACAGTATGATATGTTTGCTTGCATGCTAATGAACATGGACTGTGTGGGTAACTGAATTACTTAGGAGAGGGTAAGAGTGAAATGAAACCTTCTCCATATACGTAACATCTAAACTTTAAAACCTGCAAAAGATGTAAACGGCAGCCACTCACTGGCTGTGCCAACAGTCTGTAGATGATTGCGTGCTAGCAGAAGACATGCTGTCACAGCTGATTCATGTCTGCTTTTTCTGGCCAAGAGTCTATAATGCACGTTATAAATCAGTATCTGGTAATGTGTTAGACTGATGAAGGGACTGTGCTTTCGAGTATATTTGGACAGAGTTGGATAGAAGTAAATAGAGAGCCAAAAACTGTTCTCGTGCAGAGATATAAATGTGGAATTATCTAAAATGGAAAATGGATGGAATGGCTCCAGCTTTACAATAGAGCAATTGGGAGCATAACATATCCCAGAAGTGTTTTGGTTACTGGCTCACCCTTTCTCATGGATGAGGGGGGAGATAGTCATGGCCTGGGTGACAGTCAAAGAAGTGCAAGCAGCATTGCTTTGGGCTGCTTTCAGACTATATTTAGAATATTATGTGTATTACTGGAAACATTTCTACCTAGGATAAACCCCTAAAATAACTCTTTTCCTAGATGGCTAGAAGATAATGATGGCCAGACTTCTGATTTAATGGAAAAGCTTGTTGATGGGGAAAGGAAAGGGTGAGGACTGAATTTAAGTATATTAGTACCTTGGAAAGATATAGGCTTTCATTTTAGTTCAAGCCTCACAGTATTATAAAACTCCTCTTCTTGATTCTTGGGGCAGGATTGTTATTGTCAAGACACTAGATCACAAAGAATTTTTTAAGCTCTGCAAAACAAGTAAACGTAGCCACCAGGATCACTAGCACAAATATTAGCCTACGTCCTCAAAAAATAAAGGAGATTAGCCTCAGAAGAGAAGGTTATGTCCCAAGATCAGAAATCCAAATGGGGAGTTCACATTTCAACATCTGTCTAGGTAATTACAGGGTTCTCACCATCAAGGAATCAAAGGACCTACAGACATATTTGCTGATTGACAGTGCTCTAAAATTAGGCTGTGCCCCTGTCATTAGGAGCTATTTAAAAGTCAGAGTTTCTAAGTGTTCCTTACCTAGGTGCATAGGCTAAATTTGACACTACTGTTCCCTCAGCTTTTTTGGTGTCTTATAACAATAACAACATTATAATGAGACATCTAAAAGTTGTTGCATCCGCAGCAATTGCCAAACAGCCAAGAGCCAGCTGGTTGTCAAGGCAACAGCGAGAGCACGCTGAGCAAAACCCAAGGAAAGGCTTCTACTGACTTTTACTTTGCTTCTTTTTAATGGGTAGTTGATGCTCAAGTTAATATTTAGGGGCTATTTAGAATATCTTACTGATCTAATGGTCTAAAAATCTGGAAAGAGACATTAAAATTACAATTTTTTTAAAAAAATTGTGTATTACTTCCCCTTCACTGTATGAATATGAAATTGCATTATTTATTGTTTACACTCTGTATCTTATTCTAAGTACCAAAGAGGCTTTTTGCAAGTCTTTCTCTGGAGATCATTTATTTCAGACACTCCCGTGGGCCTAGAGCAGGGCAAAGTGAGGGCCATCCTTACCAAGCTGTTAGTCCTTGGCATTGTGCATCACAGCATTGCTGTGCTGCTGTGTGGGAGTTAGAGGGGAGAGCCAGGCCTTTTGGTCCTGCCTGTTGTGGATGGAAGGGAAGGAGTGTGAGGGGGAGGAGGAAGAATGTCTCCAGGGCAGAGGCATAATAGCTGCAGGTAGCAGAGGGGAGGGCAGAAGTTCTCCCATTCTCAGCACCATGCCCTATGCAACTCTGGAGAGCCCAGTCTATATTTGAGGAGCTTAAGTCACCTTCAGCATCGTAAAGTGTTGTGCATATCAGAGTGGTGTTGTACCACTAGCTGACCAGGAAATTTGCCTCATCTAGAGGGGCTAGAAGGGGCTTAAATGAATGCTTACAACTGAAATGACATTTATGCTAGGGATGGAAACATGAAGCGGTCTTTGGCTGTTGTACAGTAATGTGGATGGTGAGCGAATGCTGTGCCTTTGAAGGCAAACTTGTATTAAAGGTTGATGTCCCTTGCCAGGTTATTACCTGTTGACCTGCTTTGCTTAGTATCTGAAGTCAGTGACTGCCAACTTTTTAATATTGCTGCAGTTTCGATATGCTGATATCAGCAAGAAATTATGTTATGCAATGCATTCATCTCCTCGTGTGGGGCTTTGGTCTGAGGGACAGCACAAACCTCAGAGACAGTAATCAGTCAGCTTCCCAGTGACCAATGAGAAATACAGGAGATACTGCTTTTTAACGCATACTGCTGGTGTCCTGACCTTGGAGCAGCTATACCTAGTGTTGTTGCCATACCTAATTGCTCACAGTGCAGAAATGGTGCCTTATGAGAGAGTTGCTCCCCAGCTCTCCATCCTGGAGGTCTCCTGAAGGATAGGTCATTCCCCCATGCTGAGCCTTCTGCTCCACTTGGGCCTCAGGACTCCTGCTGTCATTTCTGTTTCATTCTCAAACGTGCCTCTCTCTCTTTTGCTCTGGACCCCTGTTTTAGGGGGATTAAGTCACAGTTATCCTCGCCATTGTGTACCTTGGCACTTCCGAGTGGACATCCAGCAAAACAGAAGACCAATATTTCCTCTCCTGCTCTGGGAACAGTAGTTCTGAATGGAGAACACACAAAGGAGAAGGCTGTTATTAAAAATGATATGCAAAGTATTTTTGAAAGATTTGGCTTTTTATGTCACCTTACCTTGTTTAAGAAATGTCTGGGCATGCTTTTAAAATACATTTTCTCCTCTCTTCTCTGGTTCTTCTCAAGAGCAATGTGAGTGGGAGTGCTGAACGGATTTGATCTCACTTTAGGGGGAGAGCGTTACATCTTTAAAGAGGGCTGGTTTTCTCCAGAAAGGTTAATCAGTCATAGAAGTTAAAGTAGTGCTAGTGAAAACCAAACTGTAAAGACTGACTGTAATTTTCATGAGGTATACTAATAGATCTGGTGAAAGAAATTGTAGGCCTATTGCAGTTTCTATTGCAGTTTTGGTGCTAATATTATTTCTGTGACATGTCTAGAAAGCTGGGTGAAGTGCACCATGGTTTCATGTCATCTCTAATTGTAGCTTTAAATGGAGGTGTGAGTAGCCATTGAAGCAAGGGTTGAAAATAGCCTTACGGTGACTTCTGTAGCAAACCTTTTGAACCAACCCCATTCCAAGCAACCTCAACAATTCTTGCAATTAGGCTACCTTTCTCATGCCCTCATAGCTAGATTCCTAAATTGTGTTTAAGTGTATGTAATGGAAGGGACTCCTATTTTGTGTTTTCTAAGTCTTCACCTGTTGAGAATAAAATCTTTCCGAAATCTATGACATTATCTTGTGTAGCTTATAAAGGCTAGAAATTACTCTAGTAACCTTCCAACCTAGGTTTGATTCTTTGTTATTTTATTTCTACCCATGACTCATGAGTGCCTGCTGGGAAGTGGGAGTGTGGAAGTACATTATTCTCCAAAGTTCATTTGTTCTAAAATAACTTACTGCAAAGAAGCACTCAGCTTGACTCTCTCTTCTGCTTCCTTGTATGACTTCAGCAGCTCCAAGGGAGAAACATTCTGGTAAGGGTGACCATCCGTGTTAGAAAGTCCATTTTGGAGGAATGAAGTGCCATTTTGCTTAGACCTGACATGGTTCTCTATATTGCACCAGATTCAGACTAATTCCTAGCATACAGCACTTTCCCTGCTCTCTCCCACGCTGAGTGTGTGCTGATTGCAGCCCCACCAGAGGAGAAAAAATGGCCAATTATTTACTATCAAAGTTAATGGCTAGCCTAAATAAATAATGTGTTAGGATTTCTTTGGCCTAGTGTTTGCAAGAACCTGTCACAAGAAGCATTGTTTTTTCAAAGGAATGGCTGTCACAAGAAGAAGAATCTCATATGCAGTCTCTGTGACTCAGCTGTTGAAGTTTTATCTTTTGTGTATACAGGAAATATTTGTGTAATGAAGCTAATAAGCACATATCAGAAAGGTTATACTTCCCTCAGAGATGAAGTAAAAGGGTACTTACAAGATACACCATGGAAGGTGGCTTCTGTAAGTCTATGCACAGTAGAAACTTTTTTTCTATGACAGCACATTGTGTAACACAGGAAATGCCAACTGTGCCGTTGTATCCAGACCCTGAAGTCAGATCCAGCTGTACAGGAGGTGTACAAAAACAAGCTTATAGACCAAGAAAATGGATCTGGAGGCATTTATAAGGAGCAATAAGGAGAGGAATTCCCATCTCTACACCATTAAATATCATGCTGTAGCTATTGCTCTTCATCAATGACATGTGTGACCCTCCCTGTCCCCATTGCAGATTGAATTTTTTTATACTAGCAAGCACAGGGTGAAATGAGGAAACTGCTGTGTTCACTGAGAAAAGGCACTGACATCCAGCCACTAGCCGTATGAAAGAGGGAGAGTGGTGCTGGGGAACAGTCAAGCCCCATGCTTTTGGTCAGTCCTGTAGAATCCCTCAGCCTGGGAGAGGCACTGTAGCTCCTTACACTGCAAACATAGATTGCTGGGCGGGATGACACTCATGACTATCATAACACAGACCACCGATAATCCAAAGTAGTCAATAAAATGCTTAGTAGAAAGGTATATTTCAAACATGGGATATAGATGTCTTAACCAGCACTATTAAGAGATGCTTCTCTTCTGGCTCTGAAAGGTAAGTCCAAATGTTTTTTGTCTTGAGAACAAAGCAGAGCCATGACCATCCTTAGAAGTGATAGCAATGGGTGTGATGCCACTGCTCATGGATATGTAACCCAGCCAGAAAGCAAGGAAGCAAGAGCTTTGTGTGCTTTCCATACCCCCAGGGATTCAGACTTCCAGCTCCTACCTTGCCATCCCAGGCCATAAGGCAGGTTAAGAAAAAGGTTCTGCCTTCATTTCAAGCTATTCCATCTGAAAAAGTGGGCTGGGGAGAGCCTGGTTTCAGTGTGCACATCTAGTATCTGTTTGATCTACAGCTACAGCCTCCACTGCATGTACCTTTTCTGGTTTAATAAGGTAACACCCCGATATTGATGTGGATTTCAATATTGATGCTGGAACACCTCTCTTATGAGGACAGGCTGAGAGAGATGGGGTTGTTCAGCCTGGAGAAGAGAAGGCTTCAGGAAGACCTTATTGCAGCTTTCCAGTATCTGAAGGGGGCCTACAGGAAAGCTGTGGAGGGGCTTTTTAAAAGGGCTTCTAGTGATATGATGAGGGGTAATGAGTTCAAACTGGAAGAGTGTAGATTTAGATTAGCTGTAAGGAAGCAGTTCTTCACCATAATGGTAGTGAGATGCTGGAACAGATTGCCCAGGGAAGTTATGGATGCTCCATGTGAGGAATGTGTTCAAGACCTGGTTGGATGGGGCCTTGAGCAACCTTGTCTAGTGGGAGGTGTCCATGTCTATGGCAAGGGTGTTGGAAACAGATGATCTTCAAGGTCCCTTCCAAGACAAACCATTCTATGATTCAATGATTCAATGATTCTATGAATCTATGATTCTATGGTAATGACATTTTATTCCTGGTAATTAAAATTTAATCTGTATTGCCCCTAATTTTATTTTTTTTTCTAACCCATTTACTTTTCTCTTTTTAGGAAGCACTCCATCAGTGGATGTCCCTGTCTTCAAGAGCAAATGATTTTGTATTTTAATTCCTTTCTGTTTTAATTGTGTTCATCATCAAAAGCAGAGTACACAGATATGTGGATTTAGAGCTACCCACAGTGTTTGTTCTGTGCAGCAGTGCACGGCTTTGAACAAGTTAGATAAAAAAATAAGGGACTAAGTGGCATTAGATTGTACCTCACTGCACAGAAAATGCCAGTGGAGAGACCTGGACTTCCTCAGTATTTATTAAAGTACAAGACAAAATACTGGGATATGGACCTTAAAATCAAGGTATGATTTTAAATTTCACATCCCCGGCCACAAAACATCATAAATTTCACATGAGAAGTCCTCAGAGAATTGAAAGTCAAAGTGTTTTGGAAAAGGTCTACCTAGACGACGTGCTAGGATGAAGATTACCAACACATGGGGAAAGGGAATGAGTGTCTGAAGAAGTGTTTGTGGGCCAGCTGTGTCTATGCTAACAGACTATTTCTCCAATACTAGTAAATTTATCAGCAAGAAAGTCTCTATCTGTCAGCTTCTGACAAACTGTTGTAAGAGTTTAAAAAGAGCTGATTTATAGCATCTTCTCTCCACTCTGGCCCTCCTTTGGCATGTCCTGCCCCCTTGTCATGCATGGTGAGCCAAGAGGCAAGCTAGTGTTTATCATGGTGGTCTCCTGCAGCAGTGGGCAGTGAGTCGACTTTGAGAATGTGGAGGGGCAATGTGCTAAGAGAAAAGAAAACCATCCAACTATAGAGTAATCTGTTGGTGAGTCTTAAGAAGGATTGAACCTTTCTTATGTTTCCTTCTCTCAGTGGTGGCTCTAACACAAACGTCTTCTAGATAAAAAGTC
The DNA here is from genome assembly GCA_033124195.1 of Coracias cyanogaster. Taxonomy (NCBI): domain Eukaryota; kingdom Metazoa; phylum Chordata; class Aves; order Coraciiformes; family Coraciidae; genus Coracias; species Coracias cyanogaster. Next base: position 6,767 of record JAVSBS010007180.1, on the reverse strand, counting down.
AATTACATGCATATACATGTATGGCGGTTCACATGTATGTCATCCTTGGAGACAGTGTCAATAATCTCACATGAAAGAAAAAAAGTCATGTAAAAGAGCATTTGTTATAGATGTGTGTAGTTATAAGGCATTTATGTGGTATATATAGGATAGAAATAGCATATATGTCTACATTAGGGAACGCCAAGCCCAAAGGGTGCATAACCTTCTCAGCTGTGCAGTAGCAGAAGTGAGTGTGCAGAAAACTTAAGGAAAACGCACACTGCATTTGCACAGACTGGAGACAAAAAAAGAGCAAGTTGGTGGAAAGCAGGCTGTGGGAGGATGCAAAGAAACACCAAGGGTCAGCCTAGCTATTGTATGCAATAGTATCACAGGGAGGAAGGGAGCTCTCTTGCTGATCCAAAGTGGAGAACCAGCAGAGCAAGGCTGTGTGACTCCCAGTGCGAACAGCAGCATAAAACTTAGAGAAAGGCAGTTTGTTTATTTGAATCTTTCTGTCTGAATGTACTGAACAGGCTTCACTGGATAATGAGAAAACAGGTCCAGATCCTAATGGTTTGGAACAGGTATTTTTACTGAGTGTTCCCCAGAAGCTTGATTAGCTATCTTATAAGAGTGCAGTGGGTCTAGTGTAGTAGGAATACAATTTCTGGTGATACAAATAATGATATATTTCAAGAACTTGGAATTTGCTTGTATCAGTAGGTTTTGCTTTTCTAATTACATGAAGTACATCTGGGATTTAAAAAAATGTGTGGCAGCAAGTATTTCATTCTGCCCAGTGTTTTTCAGGCTCTCTGCTCACTTATTTTGAAATAAACCAGCTGTGGTTTTGTTGTAAAGCAGAATCCCATTAAGGAAGACTAATTGATTCACCTTTTAATCAGGATGCATAGAAGATTATTGTTTATCAGTTCACTACCAGAAACTGTTTTGGCACCTTAATAAATGTACTGAGCAGCTTTGATATGAGATGGAGACGTTTTTAGTTTATCTTTTTATGACATCAGAATACCTTATGCTTTCTCTATGGAAAAATAATGTAATGCTGTAGCCTTATTTTAGCCTTATCACTTGTGATTGTTCTACTCATTTTAAATGACAACCTGATGGCCTGTTAACATATTATACTGCTTCCATTCTAGTGATCAAAACCTTGCTCAGCATTTTCCACTAGGGAAGTGGTTACAGAAGTTATTTCACTTACAGTCTGCAGTACTATTCCTGTCTCTTCAAAAGTAAAAATGAATGCAGTCATAACCTCAGAAGAATCAAATATGATCGTGAGCCTCCACTCCCACTCATTTCATAAGCCTGACTCTTCAAAATATTCTTTTACTCTCCATCAAAATTCTATTTATTGTCTCTCTCTGTAGACATGGTTATTAGACATTTTATATCTAATGCTTCACACATTTTCCTACTCATAGGGGCTTAAGCTGTTAGCTAGGGGGTTTGAATAGCAAGTAGGAATAGATGAAGCTAATGGCATTAACACTATACTGATATAATAAAAATTGTATTAAATGTCTTGAGATGTAAAATAATATAAAACACCTTAATGTGAGCTGAATAGAAACAGTCATTATATTTTAAAGCTATTGTTTTTACAAACCAAGAGACCTCTTATTTAGCAAAGTAGGCTCTACAATGGTTTGTTGTACCTGGTGATTTCTTGTATTTAAGAACATTCAGACATCCCTTTTTCTTCCAAGACAGTTCTGTGAACTGCCGGACTTCAGTTTTCTGGACATGTTGAAATGAAGGATTTTAGGTATCTTACTTGGCCTGAATTTTGGGTTGTTCACTACCTCTGAAAAATGGGACATTCCAGCTTGAATATTTAAATATTGATGTAAGAATTTAGCACGTTGGAGTATTTCAGGTCTTGGAAGTGTTTTTGTCAAATGTGTGAAAAACTGGGACATTTTCAGGAACGCACTGCTGAAAAAAATCACACGTGTTCATCAGCCTACGTATCTCCAGTCCAGTAAGGAATCTGGTGGATAGAAGACAAGAGGTAAAAGAGGAGGATACCAAGAGCAAGATACATCTCCTCCTCCTGAAACATCTCAAAGGAAGGGCTCAGACTGTCACATGGGAAGTGTGGTGTCTACTCCAGGGCACGTACTGTAGAGAAGTTTGACTCTGGTTGTTCTATCCCACAGCCACTGATTAGCTGGCCCATTTAAGAACCTGCTCTCTCTTCTCTTTCCTGAGAGACCTGAAGAAGCCTGGTTTTACTTTGCTGCAGAATGAGACTTGAACATTGCACACATTTCTCAAAGCAAGAAAAAATATTTTCATGCCCAACTACAGGTAACAGAGTATTGCTAGACACTCAGGTTTAAAAGCTTTCCTTGAAGCAAGTAAGCCAAAACAAAGAATTGAAGAGGCTTAGTTTTGGAATTTGGTTATCTTTTGAAAGTTAATTGTCTTTTGCAAAGTGAGAGAGATTATTTCAGGGGAACAAATCCAAGTCAGAACCTAAGTTATTCACTGTAGATCACCCTGAGAGAAGCCTGCTTTTCTCCAGTAATGCCAGGCTGGCCTGAGGTGACCAGACAGCAAGGATAAGTGCCTATAATTAGGTAGAATGAACATTCCCCAACACACCTGTTATTATTTCCCAGTGTGCTAAAGGTGGTACTTTCAGCTTCCCAGAAACATCAGCTACTGTACAGAAATCTGCAAATTACATGCCATCAGTTTTGAAACAGAACTTCATTTCAGTGAAGACCTCTCTTTATAAAAGGATAGTACCATATGGCCCAACATATCAGATCTAAACTATATAAACTTATATAAGCTTCTGCTGTCGATGAACACCACACAGGCTTAGTCTAACTAAGGAACAGGATTTTGATCTGGAGGAATTTGCCTGGATACCTGACTGACACAAATTTTCTCAAAAATGTTAAGCATGGTTAGTGAGAACTCCCATTTGTCAAGAGCTTAGCTTATCTTTTAGTAAAAAGACTATTCTCTGTGTTCAGAAAACCTCAAATTAAGAAGTCTAAACTCCTAGGTACACATTTTTCTATATTTAGCAGCAGCTGTTCCTCAATTGTTATAAACAAGTGAGGAGGAAATTATTAGTCTGTGAATTAAATTAGGGCGTGAACCCCAGCTCCTAAGCAGAAACTGATATTTTGTTATGCTGAATTAATAATGATCATCACTATATTTAACTAGCTATAGTAAGATCTTTTTCGTTGACTAAAATGGGGATCCATTTTTGGACTAATATAGTATTTTTCACACAGATTCTGCTGTTATTGTTGTTTTTATTATTGAATATAAAGATAAAACAAAACAAGAAATAAATGTGAAGACTGTATGCCAAATAATCAAGCATTTCTGAGGTGTTTGTTTGATCCTTTTCTCATGCTGAGAGCTCTATAAAGTAAATCTGTAGGAGAGAGGAATGATTTTACCCACCATTACCCTTGCTCCAGGACCCAACAGCAAACATACTTCATACCCATGGTGAGTTTGTCCTGCTCCATTTGATAATTCCAGTTGTTTAGCATGACACCAGCATACGTGGACATGCAGAGAGGAAGGAGGTCTGATGTGTCACCCAGCACATGGATCACATCAGGGGTCTGTAGCGGCTGGTGCCTGCAACTGTAAGCTGGAGGCATGAGTGCAGGTTGCTGGAGGTGATCCTGGCCCTTGGAAGCCTGTGGGAGCATTGAAGAATCTGCAGAAGCAGGGAATGAGAACGGCACCTACCTACCCTTTCGCCTACAGAATATGAGGGCAAATGTGTATGATTCTGAAGGCTGTGCCACTGCTGACTGGAGTAGCTGAGGGCAGAATGGGCAGAAAGAGCTGGATAGAGCTGATGGGAGCAAGGAGGAGTAGGGACAGGAAGGCTTGGCTGGAAGGCAAGAGGCATTTTGTGTGAGGGGGCTGGAGTTCAAGGACTCTTGCCCTGCTAACATTTGCAGGTTTTCTGATTTAGTTTTCAGCTTGTTTCCTATAAATATGGTTCAGGAGCCTCCAGAGCCTGAGACCTTGACTGGAGGTTGATGCACCTCATCTTGCCCGCTGGTCTTGGTTTTGTCTGCCCAGCAGTGCCCTATGGCAGAGCTGTGCCCACACTGTTGAAGTCCTCCATCCAGCAGAACTCCTCCCTCTACAGAGCAGGATGAGAAAGATGGTGCCTGAGGAGTGGGACACGGGCGCACTGCTGATTGCTGCCCTTCCCTTCTTCCACTTGCCCAGGCCATACTTTTCTGGATGTACATAAAGTAGCATGCTCTGTGAAGCTAACCACCCTAGAGCATGATTTTCTTAACTGTGTTACCACACTGGGAGGATGCAGCTATTTTGATAGGCAGATTCATCCTGCAGAGAGTGCAGTCACTCTGTGGAAACTGGGCAGCTGTTCTCTGCAGTGTTTATGGTACAGGACATTGTTTTTCACTGTCAGCAACCTGATACTTATATCCTTGCACTGCTGGGCACACATATAGTCAGCCAAATTTCCTTCCAAAGTCAGAGTCCATCCGGAAGAGTGCCTTTGCTGTTTTGAAGCACATCGTTTTTTTCTTCTCAGAAGCGTTCTTATGAACTGAACATGCCTAGCTAACCAGTTTGTCTGTTTGAACTTTAAGGCAGTGCTGGCACTCTAAGTTTTGTAGTTTGTGTTTCTGTAGGACCTTTCCTGCCTTAGCTTACTCCATGCACACAGTCTCCTTTTCATGGTTTCTAATGAGGATGTGATAGAGGTGAGAATTCACAAGTGAGACTACATTGTGTACTTTGGCTGCAAACTTTAGCCCAGCCAACCTCCTAACCTGCTGTTATGTCCAGGTCACACATGTACATGCACAAAGAATAACCAAGCCAAGACATGCACAGCTGCAGTTGGTGAGCTGTTCCCTGCAGAAGGAGGAAGATTTCAGAACAGATTTAGTCACCAGCATGTATACGACTGGTAATCTTGTTTCAAAACCCTCTTCTGCTGGCAATTCTGGAAATTGCAGCTGTAAGACAATTGGCAAGGATCAGGCTTGACTTTAAACTCTTGTCTGTTAGTTCACTACTTCAGTTGAGATGCAGTTGCTGTGTGTATGAGCGCTCCTGGATGGTATGAACCAGTACTGAAGGCCATTAAGCAGCTTGTGTGGTGCACTTGGCTTTGCATGTGTGGGACTGTTTCTCACCACTTCTTGGCTGCTAGCTCAAATCTTCATGTTCTGAGTTTCTGGATGTCTTTTCTAATTCTCCCTGGTGTCTAGACTGCACGTTGAGGGTAAGATACACTCACCCAGAAGGACTAGGTAACCTTTCTCCTCTGTGGACTGCAGAGATGGGCAGCTGTCATCAAATAAGACAAAATAGCAAAGGTCCAGGGAAGGTCTGCATGTGGAGTCCTGAACTAAGGACAGGAGTAACATCTAACATAGCTTTCTGGCCAGGGGCGTGATGTCAGATACTGATCTGTGATCTTTTGGGATCATATCCATTTCCTGATTCTCTGCTGTGGTGCTGACAGCTCACACATTTCTAGGAGAGGGACTGCTGCTTCTCTGCAGGTCCCAGTACAGCAGGGGGACCTGCTTTGCCAACCACCCCCAGCAGAAGGGGAAGCTATGGCCCTGCTGAGTACCCGCATGCTTGCACTTCCTAGCAGGATCTGCATTTAAAGAAATTACCTTGGAAGGCGAAATTGCCTTGGCTTCAGATGTATGCTGTGTCCTCCTCCTGATGCATAAGAAGCGTGTGGGTGCATTCTCTCTACTGTCACCCCCCTTACCTTTCAGCCTCTGTGACATTGCCAGTGGAGACCAACTGGTGACATGACCAAAGAGGGTTGAGTGCTTGGGCTGGCTGCCATTGGCTTTCAAGCCCAGCTGTTTCCCTTTGCTCTTCCTTCCTCTCTGCATGTCTCATCTTAACATTTGACCTAACATTAGAAAGCTGCTCAGAAACCATAACGATGACTGCAGTACAGAAGTGCTGGCAGTACATCCATAATACTTTGTGAATTTGTTTTCCCCAAAAGCTAGAGGGCTGTAAAGCAGTGAAAGGCACGGGCTACTGACTAGTTTCCTTTGCAGCACTGTGTCTATGAATCTGAGAAATCCTGTTCTGAACTTGGGTATTAGTGTTGTGAATGTGGCTGCTACCTACTAATTTCCTACCTCCCTACAGTACTACGCTTTGTCACAGTGGGACATTGTGTTAATCACTACTGTATTTCACCTGGAGCCTCATTTAATAGGGTTTTATTGAATAAGTCAGAAAGCAAAACCTAGGTAGCTTTCCAATCACAAAATACCTAAATGACATGCATGCTAGCTTAGCCAATGTGCACTTTCTTTCCTTTCTTCCCTCTTTTTATTAGCATGGCATTTGGATTTTTCACAGCACTTAATTTGCCTTCATCAAGAGAGATGCTAATTGTCAATAATCATTGCTTGTCCACATGAATGAACAAGGAGAATCACACTATATGCTGCTGAGAAGCCTGTGGGCTTGGCAGAAAAATGCTAGGCATCCCTTACTGAGAAAGGAAGAGCTCATGTTGCTGCAATATTTGGTTTGCTTTCATTCCCTCATTTATCTGAAATGTTTATTAAGCATAACTATTTTCTGTCATGGAGGTTGGAACTAGTTCATTTTCACCTCTTAAAACTCTTGCAATTCTCTGCTGCTAGCTCTGTCTCTGGTACTACACCAGGAAAACAAAGTAGTGTTCACAGGGTCCATCAGCCTTCAGGTTTTGTTTGGTTGCTTTCTCACAGCTG